>PNEQ01116950.1:20342-70933 GCA_003012365.1 Medauroidea extradentata | reverse complement strand
AGAGCAGGAAAAATTATGAGTGGAATGAGAGAGCAGGAGAAAAGTATGGATGGAATGAGAGAGCAGGAGGAAAGTATGGGTGGAATGAGAGAGCAGGAGGAAAGTATGGGTGGAATGAGAGCAGTAAAAATTATGAGTGGAATGAGAGAGCGGTAGAAAATGAAAGTCCAAGATGGTGGATGGATGTAAAATTATTTTTAAAATTTTTTATTTTTTTTGAAAATTTTTTTTAATTTTGGAAAATTTTGGAAAATTTTGAAAGTGACGTAATCCAATATGGCGACCGGAAACAAGATGGCGGGCGGAAACAAGATGGCGGGCGGGTGACATCATTCAAGATGGCGGCGGTGGCGCCTCGGCACCTCACCCACAACCCACTGCTCCCGGAGGAACATAACCTATCTACTAACATTAGACTATGGGCCAGTTTTAAATTATCCGTAAAACATGCTGTTCAGTTATTCGGATTTCAAAGTCTTACAAAGAGTATATTAGTCCTATAAATCGAATATTCGTAACCACAGAGTATAGGAGTAAAATACGTTTTATAAGGCCGTTTCGAAGCATAGAAAAAAATTTTTTACGTCGAACTAGCAATATGTCAAGTAGTCTCTTGATGCATAACATTGTGCAATTCTGAATTTAAACACATTTAAAATCAAGTGCTAATACTAATATTAATTATTTATTACATAATATTAATTCATAATTCCGATAAGAGCAATAAAGGCAACAAAAATGGATGTTACATATTTTTCCTTCAGGGAAGATAGCGCTGGTTTAAAACAGTGTAGACTTTTGACTGCTTATCGATACTGGCGTTCTGGGTTAAATAATTTCACAAATAAAGTAATACAGTTCGTTCAGTACGATATCCCGCATGTCAAGTGTTTGCATGCGTAATACTGTGACAGATCCCGCTTCCACACTGCGCGTAACCAACGCCACGCTACGTACCCTATAGCGATCCAAAAACAGTATCGGCTCGTGGGTTGTTGCCAGGTGGGGCTGCAGATAGTCGGAACTGTACACTCTTGATGAACGTGCCGTAGACCAACGACCATGAAATATTTGCCGGCTACTAGATATATTGTGACCACTCAGTAGTAAGGGGCACCTGCACATCAGCGTGTCAGTGGCTGTAGAGTCAACCAGCGCACAACCCTGTACAGCTCACTGCAACTGCAGCTCCACCTGGCAACAACCCACGAGCCGCCATGTCCAAAAATAAGACAAATCTGGCTGCACAATGAAAGAGAAGCACACTAGCGTGTTGTCAACAGTGGAGTATATTTGCAATTGCCAAATGAACGAAAAATAATTTTTTTTTTAAATTTAATTTGTTTAGTGATATTTGCCACTGATCTAATATATCAGACGAAGACGTATGCAGTTACGGGGAAATAAGGCGAGGTCGAAAGGAGGATCAGTAGGTACCCACCATTTTGAAACACTGGAACTTCTGCACGTAATTTCGCCTACAAATGTTCTATAGTGTTTGTATTTTTTGCTTTGACAGTACAGAGGGAATACGTTTCTTACATGGTATACAGTTGGCATTGCTTGACTACTATTGATTATTGATTATACTACACCTGTGACCATCCGTAGAAAAAAAAAAGTTTCTTCCTCCGGAAAGTTACTCGTCAAAAACTAAGAAAGGTAGTGAAGGCGTTACAACCTGGTACCGCTTAAGAACGTAATATCTGTGCCACGTCAGGCGAGAAATTTTAATTAATCTCATTGTATGGACCTTACAAATAAAATTGAAGAATTTCAAGATGGCAAGTACTGACCCACCTTAAGGGCGCGGTCAACCGCAATTTTCATCACTATTTTTTATTATCTATTTGTACCAGATATTTTTTCTAATTTTAGACATAAAATGTGACTAATTTAGGCTCTTATGAAATTTTTTTTACCTCTCATAGTTTTCACGTAATGGCTTGTTAAAGTCATATTTTGCATGTTTCCGTTTTAAACCAACTGATATGCCAAACTAAAAAAAATCCCAGTGGATAAAGACATTGCAGGCTGCAATGCCATGCTCATAAAAATAAGCAATAAAAATTATTCGTATTAAAAATTATTGACTTTTTTTTAATTTTTATTTTTAGTTTCAGCATTTTTTTACATACAAATAATTTTATTCTTTATTTTTATGAGCATGAAATTGTAGCCTGCAATGTCTTTATCCACTGTGATTTTTTTGAGTTTGGTATACCAGTTGATTTAAGTGTAGTCCTTAAAACGGAAACATGCAAAATATGACTTTAACAAGCCATTACGCGAAAACTATGAGAGATAAAAAAAATTCATAAGAGTCAAAATTTGTCACATTTTGGGTCTAAAATAAGAAAAAAATCTGGTACAAATAAAAAATGGTGATGAAAATTACGGTAAACCGCGCCCTTAAGAGCCAATGAGTGTGAAATCAGGACAACGGACAACACAAACATCCATGTCCGTGCCGGGATTCATACCCACCACCTCTCGCAACGTAGACCGGCACCTAACCTACTAAGCTACGCCCGCTCACAGTAAATGGTGGACAGGGGCAATGGTGGGGGCGCGGACAGCCAACCTGGCGTGTTATATAACATTAATGAGGAGTTAGCTCCAAAAAGAGTATAAACCGGTATGTGCCCTTTTTGTGGAGAACAGTTACAAATAACCGCCATACTTTGGTAATAAGTGGTAAAAATTTTGTTGTGATATTTTAATTCTCCGAGTTGGAAGCACTGATTACCCAACGATACGTTCCAAACCAGGTTAGATATTTAAAAAAACGCATAGCAGACCTGTCATTAACATTTATTTAAAATTACATAACATTGTAAAATGAGAAATGACGAGATTTTTTAGCACTACTATTATGTAATACTTTCTGAACATCAGCTATATAGTAAAAAACCAACATTAACACAGCCACATAATCAATACTGTACTTTCAAACTTAATTTCTGAGATTTGCCATTTTATGTATATGTCATTTTTGGAGCTAACTCCTTGTTTGTTAAAACAAGATTAATATTCTCATGATTGGAAACTGGTGCGGTCGGACTCAAACTCCGAAAATATTTACAGTGATGGATGCTTGGTTTCAGTGTCACGACGAGTTCTTCCCGAAAAAGCGACACAATTAGTCAGTCCTGCAATTTCCACTACCAAATAAAATTCATTGTTTACAAAATATCCTGACAAGTTTACATCCGACAAATATTTTGGTTCGTGACTGTCGGCAAAATATGTACTGGCCAGTTTCGTGCTGTTGATCTTCTAAGGAAGACATAACAAATTTTATACGAGTTTAATATGACAAATTGAATTTAGAGTCAACAAACGAGTGCATCTACACCATTCGGATTTTTAAACACACGTGAGCAACTCAGGATAATGCTGTATTGTACTAACAAATTTTACGAAAACTTTCCACTGTTCTTTTTAAAATAGAATGCATGCATAACAACCACTTTCGTTTGTGTTATAGGCTACGATTACCAACCTCAAAATATATAGTAGTGCGTACAATTTCGAATCAATCGTAAATATTTGTTCAATTAGTTTGATATTGTATTGCCGCGTAGGGTTATTTTATTACGTTGCCCGAGACCGAAGAAAGTATTAATAGATTATCTATTGGCGGAGGGTTTGAGTCGGGATATTTGTCGGGTTGACCTTGCTTCTGCTTGGTAGTAGAGGAAGTCTCATCGGTGTCGGGGAAGTGTTGTCGGACTGTCGTGGCTTTGTAAACTCATCATGAGAGAGTCACGAATGCTAACAACACGTTGTAACAAGCTCGGTGGAAGACAGACAACGTCCAGCGTGTTAATGTTCAGTTATCTCAGAGGCCAGATGTCCGACTACCACACAAATAGCTTAGATGTTGGACACTGGCCAGAGATGCAGAGGTCAAGAGGTCAAGGATGTGACGCGCACGTAGCTAGCTTCGCGCTCAACTCAAAACACTTACCGTGGCATCAATCAGGAAGCTGAGGAAATCCTATACAAGCGTGAGGATCCCATTTGTCACGAGTCATTCTACGCCGTTTTTGTCGAGGTAAAAAAACAAGAACGTCGAATGCAACGGTATTTTACTGTCTCTGGTTCAGTGTAGTCGCAAGTATAACTATTCTTATGTGACACTTGTGTAAGCCTAGATGTTACATGTTCTTGGCACGGATATTTTTAAAATTTTACAGTTTTTACCTTACGACACTGCATAGTCACAATTTGGTCACGAGGACGTCAAATAACGAAACTGACTTTAAATGAGATGAAGTAATTTATGAGGATTACTTTTTATGGGCTACTTTCTAGAAATATATAACAAAACAGAAAGATATTTTAAAAAAGAATTGGCAAATTTCGTCAATCATGAAAAAAAACTTTTGGCTATATTTTAAAGCACATATTTTGCCTTGATCATATACGCAATGGGATTTTCGTTATGAAATTACTTAGTCATGAATTTATCACCATCAATCCATTAAACTTGCAACAGGTTTGCTCACAAAATTGGCAAGAGTTTTTTCTAGGATTGTTCTGTTTTGGTGTGATATTCAAATGTCTAGCAATTCCAATAACAGTGTAATGGTAACTTTATGTTCCACGCACAGCTGTGGCAAGTTTACTAATACATTTCATCAAACTTCTTTGACCGAAGAATAATTGTTAACTGCGGTAACGGTCAATTCTAATCGATTATCAAAGACAACATTTCTTTCCTTCAATCCCATGTGTAGAGCCCGTGATTTTTGGTGAAAAGAATTGTGCAACTATTTGTTTCAATGCCTTATGGGAACACATGTTTCTCTGCTTCATGGCCAGTGATTGGAAGTTTTTAATTTTCGGCGTTTCGGGGTGCTATCCGCAAATCACGGACGTGTGGTGTCGCGGTAACATTGTTCTGGTTGGTACAGTCAAATGAGCCACGCCTCTGCTCTATTATATTCTGCCAATAACCACGAACCAGAGTTGCAGGTGTGCACGTAAGGCATTGAAACTAGTTGTTGCAGAATTCTTTTCACCAAAAATCACTGGTTCTACCCATGTGGTAAAGAGTGTAAGGACGTGCATTTCGTTAAACTTTAAGCTTGGAAATAGCGCAACAGTTTAGCATTGATATGCAAGTCTGGTAACACCAGTAAACATCTGACTGTTTCCTCAAAATATACGGGAACACTGTCATTAATGTATGCGAAACAATTTTACCACGCTCATTTTAACACTCCTGTACATCGGTATGACATACGAACAAATATTTTTGCAGTGTAATATTCAATAGGGTCCCACCCCCTTCTCCCTTAGTTATTTGATTAACTATTATATTATAAGTACAATTAGGAGGTAGCCATGACGACTCAATCATCCTTGCATGAATTCCCTCACTTGTAGGCGAATGTGAATCAGCCATGAGACGCATTTACACTCTGCAATCGCCTCCCCCCCCCCTGGATCTTTGCCATATCTAGAGAAACGCATAGGCGTGAAAAGATTTTTGCGCCATTTGGTTGCAATGCCTTCTGTGCACGTCAGCAGCTCTACGTAATTGTCAGCGATTGGATTTTTTAACTCTCACTTGTCCGGGGATTCTATTGGCAAATTAAAAATGTACGGTGTCACGATGAACGTCTTTTGATTGGTGCAGCCATACGAGAGGCGTGTCTGAACAAAGACACGCTGTCAATAAGCACGAAGCAGAGCTGTCAATGAGCAAGTAAGGCAACGAAACAAAATGGTACAAAAATAGTCCATCTATATCAAAAATATAGTTATGTGATACTTGCATTTGAAGTTTTAGTGGAAAAACAAATGTAGGTGTCAAAAAATTTCACTGCAATCATAATGCCACCTATAACATTGGAATATACATAATTAACAGTTGCAAATACTGTTATATTATGAAAACGTATTATTTTCACCTTAGAAATGTTAAACGTACATAACAATGATAAGAAATCATATTAAAAATACAGCTATCCTGCAGGCTAATTAAACGTTAGTATTGCCATCAGAAAGACCATTGAAGGATGCATTACAACAGAGACGTGCGTCAAAATAACCACTTACTGAGTTGTGCCCCTATTGATTTAGATGTATGTGTTACATGGTTTCGCGCCAAACTCGTGGTTCTTAACAGTAACACAGTAGATGATGGTAGGTCAGTGAAGTGTAGTACTCACTGCGGTTCATGCGGAGGTAGGTGGCAGTGAGGCGCAGGATGCTGGTCTTGTCCATCCTCTTGGGCGACTTGGCAACCATCGGCACGAGAGTGGCCAGCTCGCTGATGTACGTGTTCAGCTTGTCCCTGCGCATCTTCTCCGCCAGGTTGCGCATCTGCCTGTTCGAGCTGCAACACACCATCGCCAAGCCAGTCACAACACCGCCCCATCATCACCAACTTACACATCAACTACCTCACTTCCGTCTGTGCAATTATGATCCTTAGCACAGCCATGCCAACAGGTGGTGGCGACGGGGGAGAATTATGTCCTTCACATCCCTCCAACCCCCATATTTATCTTACCACTTGTTCCCAAAATTAACATTCCACAACTGTACTGGTTTATATATTGTAGCGAGAAATGTAGACTACCACAGGCAAAGAGTGACAAATCAAATTACAAGACAGATACAGTATGTTACCAATTCTACCACAGAAAAATTGGCACACCCCAGTTTTTCTGCTAGCCAATCAATGAGATGACACAACTACTCCACCAGCAGCAGCATGAACCACAGTCTCAGGAAAAATATTTTGTAAACAATAACATAAATTACGTCAGCATCAATTAGGTTTAATCACTCTAGTAATCAGGGATTCGAGCAGTGAAGTTTTTAACTCGTTCTCAGTCAAATTTTGGCGACACATGCACGGCAAATGATTAGTTTACATTTCAAAGTGTCAGAACTTCCGACAGTGGTGTGCACTCAACCATGTACTCCGAGTACTCTACAAAATTTTATACGATTAGGCTATATGACTAAAAATACGAAATACTAGTGCCCCAAAACCAAACATAATTAATAACTTTTTTTAATGCAACTATGAGTCTAACCGTATCAAGACGTAGGCGGGACGGAATGGACAATCCGACGGTTAAAGTCGCAAGAAATATTACAATAACAGCAGACAGACTGTAGAGAATAAACATTTACGTAATTATTACAGAAATGATCACCTGGCAAGTCTTGAAAAACCTGAAAGGTCACCCATGCCAATTAGTTTCTTGCTTTTCCGTTCATAAAAATATACATATATGGTATCATTTTGACAATCCTCCGTATCTGCTGACCTCCGTAACATAAATGGTTAGGCACTTATATACGGTACAAGAGGTCCTGGGTTCGAATTCCAGCTCCGGCTTGGATGTTGTGTCTTTCCAATCACCTTACTTCATCCTCATCGTCTCGTAAGAGCTCGTTTTTAAAGGGCCGTCAAACCATCTCACCTCACCTCACCTCCTTACCGGCTGATTTCTTGAGGGAATAATGTTTGGGCAAAAACTTGAAAATGTACATTGTTGCACAAGAATGAATTTTGTCTGTTTTAACACCTTTCAGTAACGGGCTACTGGTTGATACACTAGTACTTCTCAAAGTAAAATTCAGCTACGCCAGCCACAGCATCCAGTATGTAATTATGCTGACACGCAAAGTGGTCATCAATGTTGCCAAATTACGCTGACATGCAAGGCGGTCGTAAATGTTGCTAAATTATACCGACACGCACGATGCCCATGTTACTACATCAGCGCGTGATTTTCGATCCATAGCTACATGCAATAGCGATAATTATAGTCTGTCCATATATGGGATTCTCTGCGAATACGTGTAAAAATAACCATTCCAGTGCTCACTTTATTCCGTTAAAACTAACACTTACGAATCAGTCTCCCTCCTACGTGTTAATTTATTGTTTTTTCTTGCCTATTTTTGCTACACGAACGAAAACCCCAAAAGTAACTATGAATTCATAATTATGTATTTTTTTTTAAACGTTATCATTTTCGCTAACTCTTTAAAAAGAAATTAAGGCTTCCTGTGAACTCGTAACTCACTTTTTATACGTCTACTGAAAGGTACGGTAAGATCAGTAGCTAGGAACCGGAAAAATTCGAGGTTTCACTGACCTTAGTCTAGCCTGCAAGAATATATGTGCACTGAAGCAGACGGTAGATGCTCGTTAGCTGCTTGCTGTTAAAGTGATATGAGTAGGGACAGGAAAATCTCAAATATTCAGTGACCTGGCTTGTCTGCTGTTCCACTAAGTAGCAGATGACGAACAAATAGTTGGGGCTTGAGTATGCGTAGAACAATGGATTCTAGCATGTATGTCGTTGAATTCGCGAAATTTTCCTGTCCCGCGTGACGTTGCAGACACCTTACTGTGGTTGGCACAGTCAAGTGAGACACGTTACTTCACAAATACATGCTGCCAATAACCACGAAGCTAAGCTGCAGATGTGCACGTAAGGCACTGAAACAAAGCGGGGCAAAAAATTTTTCGCGAAAAGTTCATGGCCCTAGTGATGCCTATTATTGGTCTGCGGACAACTACGTTGTGCCAGACGTATAACACCCAATCATTAGAGGCGCGAGTATTTCGCGTATTAATCTGGCAACAGCCTAGACTTCTCAGACCTATACACACACTGGCTAAAGTCAAATATCCATTGACTTCTAGCCGTAACACTTGTTACCACCACGACTTGCATATTTATTTATCACTGGCTTGCAGTCGTCAAAGATGTGTTGAGACAGGTGTCGTCTAATCACACATGGCTAGAGACAGGAAGTATCCGTGAAAATATTTTTGCACCGCTTTGTTTCATTGCCTTGCGTGCACACTGACTGGTTCGTGGTCAGTGGTTGTATGTTTTAACTCTAAGTGTCTTGGGGTCTTATCCGCAAATCGCAGACCTATGGTGTCGCAATTAGCCTCATTCTGACTGGCACAGTCAAATGAGTGACGCCTCTGCACAAAAACACACTGTCAATAACCATAAACTATACCTGAGGCTGTGGGCATTCGGCATTGAAACAAAGTGGTACAAAAATATTTTGCGAAAAACTTCGCTCTCTATAAATGGCGCAAGAAACCACAGTGTTTTCAAGGATACGTTGACACAAAAAAATACGCGATATACCATCATCTCTACTTATAGTAGATGTGATCTTTGACCGATTCTTGCAATGGTTGTGTATGATAAAATTAATAGATTTTTTTTATGGATGTAAGCCATTGCGAACGAATGTTGCCGAGTCACAGAGGAACCCAACGATAAAACAAAACAAAACCGTGTCAGTTGTTGACGACAGCTAATACTTGCTTTAAGTGTTTTGTTCTGCCGTGTGTTGGTTATCTATGACTCAGCAAAATTGCTCGCAATGGTGCAGGTCCATAAGAACTGTACAGTTTACTCACATCGCTATCATCTAGCCATGAAAATATACGGTCACATCAAGGCTAATAAATTGATTACGAGCAGACTGAACGCCAGTCGAGCACGTTGGTGCATTGGGACAATACAAGTGGTGGGCGACCAATCGTCGTCGTCAGGGCCACGAACTCTTCGCGAAAATGATTTCGCCCCAGTTTGTTTCAGTGCCTTCCGTTCAACTCTGTACTTCTGATTCATGGACAGTGATTGGATGATTTAACTGTTACGTGTCGTGAGGTTCTAACTTCAAAGTACAGACACGTGGTTTTGCTGTAACTTTACTGTGACTGGCAGGGTCAAATAAGATACGTCACTTCACTAAGACACGCTGCCAATAACCATGAAGCATAACTGAGGATGTGCACGTAAGGCACGGAAACAAAGTGGGGCAGAATTATTTTCGCGAAAAACTCATGACTAGAGCCCGGTAGTTTTCGCGAAAAGATTTTTGCCCCACTTTGTTTCAGTGCCTTACGTGCACACCTGCAGCTCAAATTCATGTCTATTGAGAGAGTGTTTTTGTGCAGAGTCGTTATTCATTTGACTGTGCCAATCAGTACACAGTTATCCGCGACACATCACGTCTGTGATTTGCGGGTTTAACCTCCACACGCTGGGTGTTACGGCATCCAATCACTGACCACAAAGAATAAATGCAGGTGCGCACGTAAGGCACTGAAACAAAGTGCTGCAAAAATCTTTTTGCGAAAACTACTGGGCCCTACTCATGACCCTAGTTATCGTCTATAATTAGACGTACGTCAATTTCGCAAATACATTCCAGGTCAGATTGAACGCCAAAAATATATACTTCATAATCACGTATGTGATTAGCTGGCGGCTGTCACGAAACGCATTTGACTACTGCAAGCCAGTAGTAAATAAGGAAATGATTCATAAAGCTATCGCGTGTAACGTTGTAAGCCAAAGAATAATCGACTGTATCCAGAGCGTGTACAGGACTGAGCAATCTACGCTACTGCCAGATGAATCCGCGAAATTGACGTACCTCTATAGTGGCCGCACTGGGAAAATGAAGGAAGGTGACCGCTTAGGAGCGCTGCCATCCTCAGAGTTACGTCGGGAGTAAGAATAGAATGCTCTCTAGTTTCGCCTTTTTTTAGCGATATTAATTTTTACGCCTAAACAAGAGCTCATATCACACATCTGTCAGACAGTTTTGTTTAAAATAGTTTCCTACATGTTGGCTGATTTTATCAATGCAGTAAATTCTATGGTTTTAGCTAATTATTTAACTAACAAAATTCTGGTTCATTGAATTTTCAGTCGAAATCGTACAATAATTTCTTGCTTTGAAAGAAATTAGCTACCGAGCAAAAATCATTTTAAACCAAACTGACAGAAAGATTTGTGATATCTGCTTTCGTTTAACATTAAAGAAAATAATAATCGCAAAACCAGTATAAACTAAAGAGCATGCATCGTATTATACAAAACTTAGCTCCTGTCGAACCCACACATGTGCCACCACTGACATTCGAACTCATATAAAACATCTCAGTGCATCTCACGTTGCTACTGTACCTTTTCAATACCCTGAAAAATGTGTACGTACTTTCCTTTAAAAAAAAAATTAAAAAAAAAAAAACACGTTCCTACTCATATTTTTTCTCCGCCACATTTTAATTCCTGTAACAGAAACTTCCTTCTGTAAAACACATGTTGAAAGACGACTGAACCCCGCCGAATATAATAAACAATTGAACCCCTATCCTTGTTCTCGCCAAGGGTGAGAGTTAGGCAGCAGCGGCCTATATTGTAAGAAGGTTTTCTGAGTTAGAATACCGGATTATTACGGATATTAGAGTTCACCTCTTATGCATACTCAAGCCTCGTATGTTCGTTCATTGACTGCTGTTCCAATAAATAGTGGCTAATGGACAAGCAGTCGGGGCTGAAGTATACACATCCAGGTCATTTAACTCGTGAAATCACGGAACTGTGTGTTTTCTAAGGGAAAATTACACTAAGGACTCACCATACTTAGCTTGCATGCATAGAGTGCAAAATGGGAAATCAATGTTAGAATTAAATTTCCTCAATAGGTAAATTTTTTAAACTAATCATTCTACTCAAAATGTTTTCTACGTAAATATTCCAGAAGAATACTACTATATAGTAACACACTTTTCTGACCAATTTAATTTTCATAATTAATACCTAAAACGTAATTTAAAAATTTACGTTTCGCAAAATACTATTTAAAAAATATTACTTTTAAATCCTTCCTGTCGCCGTATTTCATTTTAATTCAGAACACGTTTTGTTTCAAATGATTACCTCAAAATGAATCTATTCAAAATTAAAATTTATTTCAACATTGATTTCCCATAAACCTCATGGCAGTAAGCTAAGGAAAACATAATCGGCGCGCAGTAATTTTTATCGTCATGCTTTTATTTCTATATCTAGGCTACGTACCAGATTTTTTTTTTAATTTTAGACATACACTGTGACTAAATTTCGCTCTCATTAAATTTTACTATTTTTCATAACTTTTTAATAAATTTTTAATTTAAAAAATCACGCACTAAACAACAATACAAGTTAAAGTGGCTAAACGTTGCTTTCACAAAGCTCAAATGGGTTGAGGTGATGTAAATAAATCTGCAAACTACGTTTACTTCCTTAGCTAACATTATCAAAAATTAAATCTAATTACTGGCCTCATTACAACCACACTTTGTAGTAAGTAATTTGTTTTAAATTATAGTTACTGATGTACAATTGAATTTTCCGCACGAAATCAACTGTAGAAATACAGCGTTAACATTTTCATATTACCCACCTACACCTAGAGGCACGAGTATTTCGCGTATTCATCTGCCAACGCCTAGATTTCTCAGACCTATACACACACTGACCAAACTCAAATATCCATTGGCTTCCAGCCGTAACACGTGTTACAATCACGACTTGTTTCCTTATTTATCACTGGCTTTCAGTCGTCAAAGATGTGTTGAAACAGGTGTCGTCTAATCACAGAAGTAGTGAAGTATACATTATTGGCATTCAACCTGACCTAGAATGAATACGCGAAATAATCTTGTATCTACCTATACCATAAGGTCGCATTCTTGTTCAAGGGCGTTGGTCCTATAAAAATATATATTTTTTTTTAATAAATTTGTGTCAAACACTGTCCAACTTTTACATATAAGATAGCACAAAATTTCCCAAAATAAAAAAAAAATTAGACCCCATAGTTTTTGCATAATCACTCGTCAAAGTCATAAAATTGCAGTTGCAGCGTATCCACAATTTTAAAAAAAGTTATTAACTTATGAAATCAAATGAAAGGAACTGAAAGTTAGTGTATAAATGCATTTTATAACGTGTTTGACAAACATTGTTTTTGAAAAATTCAACACCAGCCACACCTCAAAATCATGCAAAAATTTACTCCTTTTCATTCAATTCTAAAAAATACAAAAATGTTCCCCTTTCCAATCCCAAAGGTGTCTCGAAGTAGCTCATAGCATTTAGTGACTACATAAATTATCTTCTTTCTGCAAGTTAATTGCATTTATTTTTATTTTGGCTACACCGTAACTGCCATTTTGTTAATTTGGTAAGTGATTACGCAAAAACTAGGAGGCCTAATTTATTTATTCGAGGAAATGACACGTTATCTGATGAGTAAAAGTTGAACAGTGTTCGGCACCAACAGAAAAAAAAAATAATTTTTTTACGGGACAAAACCCGTAAGTTACAAGTGAAATAGAAGGTTGCAGTGACATTCAGACTGGCTTATGAAAGACATCTACTGGCGCACCTTCAAACCTACACCACACCAGGAAAAAATTGCAGACAGAATTGCCATTAGGTAGTGCGGTATACGTATTTTAAAATGGAAACCACGAAATTACCTTTAGTGAGGAAGTTCATCATTCGTTATTGCTCGCTACGACACCAACAGTAGTTCGCACAAACACTATTCGTCGCACCTAACAGTTCCACAAAATTAGCTCCAGTGCACTCGAAAAATATTCAACTGTCCACATATGCGTGAGTACGAAAATGTGAAACGGATAGTAACTAGCAACAGTGACACCTCGAGAGAAAACCGGTTAGAAGAAAAATGGTAATTCCACGTTTTAAGACTGCTACAATCAATTCATGTAGCATCGAGATCTTCTCTTCCATACAAATTATGTGAAACTATTCGTGCAGGACACGATTTAAATTCTTACATTGTGACAAAATATGTAGAAAGTGTTGAGACAGTAGGCGGCGAAAATACGTTTATTGTAAAAAGAAAAACAATTTTGCAACGAACATTAACATTAAAATCAGAAACGTTGTGCCACCGGTATCTTGGCTGCACAGGTAAGTCTCACATATTATAGCTAAGCATAAACTACAGTAAATTAATGACTGAAAGAATGGATTAAGCAATAAATACCACAAATAAAAGGAAAACAACCAGAGAGATGTTTCACACCGTCACATACAGTAGTGCACATTGCAGAACGCAAAGAATCAGATAGATATTATGTTTACCTAAAATAAAACATTGCCGTCGGTTTCAAACTGGTATTACAATTTCCTCCCAGCAGCTCTGCGATTATCACTGAACTGACATGGGAGATATTAATGTAATTATGCCCCCAGCAGAGATTACTTCTTGTTTAAGGGAATCTTCATGTTTACCTGATCTACTCTTTATCATATTAAATATTCTGTCCCAAAACAACTTTCTGAAACTTAACCATAACTTTCTTTGTGAAACATTCACAACTTCTCTGACATTTGTTTGAATTTTTTTGTGGGCTTCTACAGAAGTGAAAAGACTTGATAATACATACAGTACTTCAGGAAATATCTATAGCCAAATTGTGACTATCTCTCCCCCTTTTCCCGGGTCGGCCGAGGAAGTTTAAACAATCTTTGTACCGTCAGTTTTTAAAGTCTTAAATGTCATACCTCTATGTGGCTGATTCTCTTAAATATATCAAAAGGGGGTTATTTAATCATTGGGTTTTACGCTCAACTCATCTCTCCGACTCAAATGTCCTTCTTTATTTACGTACCACTATTAGCGACCTGAAAAGAAATAAATATCCACACTCACTTCACTTACTGAAATTCTCATTTCTGCGAGATATTTAGAAAATCGACTATTTCCATCAGTGAGAAGCATAAATACGATGGTATATAACCTCGTGCCCAATATATACGTGACAAAAGCGACACAGCGTCCATCTTCAGGCAGGACCACCATGTATGAGAGGTCGGCAGGAGTAAAGGTACGTAGGTCATTTTGGAAAACACAGCCGTCGTCGGCCAGCCGGCCCAAACAATGGATTCTGTGATATGACGTGACGAGGAGCAGCAGCGGCGTGCAAGAACAGGGGAAGTGGGAGATCCTCGAGAAACCCTATTGGCAAACGTTAACTTCTACCACGGTTCCACGTGAGAAAATCCTGGCAATCCCACGTAAGATTCAAACCCGGTTTACCGTGGAATAAGATGAGTGAAGTAACCATCATAACCACCGTATCCCACATGGACGTAGGCCTAACAC
Organism: Medauroidea extradentata; assembly: GCA_003012365.1. Classification (NCBI taxonomy): domain Eukaryota; kingdom Metazoa; phylum Arthropoda; class Insecta; order Phasmatodea; family Phasmatidae; genus Medauroidea; species Medauroidea extradentata. The sequence goes on along the minus strand of PNEQ01116950.1, from coordinate 55,939 downwards.
TTAAGTAACAACATTACCTAGCTAAAATACATTTTAATGGGTAATATCATTCAATAACCTGGCAGATCATAATACGCCTGTGCCATAGCTAGAGACGGGAAAAATTCGCGAGTTCGCTGAATTGTTGGCTAGCCTCCGAGAACATCTGTGTATTCGAGTAGACATTATCTGCTCACTGGCTGCTCGATGACACAGTGATATAGGCCTGCATTTAGTTGCTTATGTACTATTGGCTAAGCGACTTCCAGGAAGTGTCAAATACGTCACGGGACAATTGCGAAAGTGGCACGAACTCACAGTTGCTGGAATTATAGCTTGGGGCCCGAAGAAAACGCGAATTTATCAGGTCTCTAATCACAGCATGCAAATCAGTTACAATATTGAATTCACTCACAGTTTTACATTTTACTCCAACAAATTTTTACTAGCAAATTCCAGGCCTGTAACTTGACAAATGCGGTGACTTTGGGCTTCAGCTACTATCACCCGGAGATGGCAAGAACTAGCTGTGTCCGATATTGTGTAACCTTCCACTGAACTATCTGTACGTACATAGCTAAAAAAAATTAAAAGGCCCGAATGACAAAATTTGTAAGGTAAAGTTTTGCGTAACATTACAAGAAGTTAGAAGATAAAGTTCAGAGGTTGAATTAATGAATCTATTTATCGTTATTATATCTTTCCTCGCGAGGGACACCGAACGCGTAGTAAAGAAGACAAACTTACTTAATCTGCCTTCGATTTAACACCCAAAGACTTCTACTTGTAAGCTTCCACGTGGCATTCCTACGAACGCAGCGGGCTGCGGATCAAAGGCCGCCTTCAGTTAAAATCGTCCAGTGATTTTATGTCTGCGCCGGATTAAAAAAAAAAAAAAAAAAACATAAAACTGTCACCAAAATATATTACTTCCCGTTAATTGTATACCAACATATTACTAGCGCAAGAACATCATTCTACTAAGAAACTGAAGCAGTGTTTTTTCTTTTGCTCGCATTCATTCGTTACGAACTCGCGCAAAGTTGTCATGAATACTACCGAATGATGGGCAAAATCTATGACTTCGCAATGATTGCGTTCGAAACAATAAACGCAGGCCTGGTAATACGCATGCATATGAACCCATGAAATCGCAAATCCCCACCCCACCATATTGCTTATTTTTTCTCCACTCGCGTTATAACAAAAAAGAACATAATTCACTTATAAAATACGCTGAACGCGGCTCTTGACCGTGGCAGTTTTTTCTATTGAGTTTTACGTCTCGTCGACAGCGATGTCATTAGAGACGATTACATGGAAATTTACACAAGGACAGAAGATAGGAAAGGAGTTGGCCATGACCTTTGTTAAGGAACCATCTCAGCATTCGCCTGGAGCGATCTCGGGAAACCATAGAAAACGGAAATCAGGATGGCCGGAGTCGGGAATCTACCCCGGGTCGTCTCGACTGCGAGTATAGGATGTTATCGTTTGGTCACTTCGCTCGGTCCTTCTACCCCCTGTACGACCTATATATGATGTCCAGAAACAGACGCTTAACTCAAAAACACTCCACGCGAATCCTGGGCTAAATTTAAGACGAAAATATTAGTGGAAAAATGTTGTACGACGACATTTTATGTGCGCAATGCGGCAACACTGCACGGAGATAGTCCCATCTTACGCTCCACGACCAGGTATTATTTCATGTATGTTAACTCAAGTAAACATATAATCATGTTTGGACTGCTCAGGATTTTAACCTGGACCAACAATACGGAGGTCAGTACAGTTAGTAGTAAAATAAGTATGATATCTGTGGAGCGCAAGAGGGGACTAACTACAGTGCTATGTTGCCACACTGTAGAAATAGAATTTCATCGTACAACATTTTGCCAGAAACACTTTCATCTCCATTTTAGCCCAGGATTCACGTGGTGTACTTATTAGGGGCTTGTTTCTGGACATCCTGTATAGCAGCCTTCTCCATACTCCGCGGTGGTGTAATAGTCAAACGACTCGCTCCCCACATCAGTGATAAGATTCCAGATGCGGTCGCTGCCTAGTTCTGCATGTAGAGGGGCGGCAGTTGACGAAGTGGCCAGAGCACTCGCCTACCAGCAAGGCGGTCCGGGTTCGATTCCCTGCGGGGTCAGTCCTCGGAATTGTGCCGGGCGATGTCGCTGGTCGGAGGGCTTTCTCAGGCATCTCCCGCGCCACTTCATCGTAGGACCTCGTTTCATGTTATCTTACGGGGCAAGCAGGTGCATGCTGGTAGTAAAGTCTGCAATTCGGGTTGTGATATCTTGGCACTGGGAAGGGGGGGGGGGAACTAAATATAACATTTTATGGATGCAACGCAAAATTTGCGCCTGCGTTTGCATTTGGTTGCGCTGCATTAGAATTATATACGCACGTAATGCCATAGAAGGCCCGTTTAACTTGCTCTGCACTTGCGTTCCGCTGCGTCGGTGCAAATAGCAGGTGGCGATATTTAATCGGCCCCCAGGGGTACCCTGATCATACGATATTTATTACCGTATTATTCTGCATGTAGAAAACATGTAAGACGTTACTGTTAGCCGGCATACCTTCTTGGAGAGTCCCAACCTCCCGCCAGTACATTCCGCATCTGATCCATACTTACCTCACAGCACACTCGCCAGCACTCACTGTCCACTAAATCCTCCTTCCCCTTTTTTTGCCACTCCTCCCGAAGGTTCTTGCATTCAACCCGGCGATAATTCATTGCTATGCGTGTATCTAACAGACACTTAGGAAGCCAATGCTGAAGAAATATGATGCTGCCTTGGACGCTGTTCAACAAATCACACACGTGTGAAAAAAAACTGCTCCATTCATAAGAAACAAAACATCGACCGTCATATTGATTAATATCAAACATCGCTATTTTCTAGGATGATTAGAAATCTCCGTAGCTTAGCTTTGACGTTGGGTAGCTACTGTGCGGAAAGCATCGTTACAATACCAACATAACTAAAAAAATCAACATTCTTAACTTATGTATATGGTGAAATATAGGAAAATTTTCCTTGCCTAGCACAGTAGTGACATAAACAATAAAAGCATTCTAACCATTAAAAAAATATTATTTTGTTTTGAACATTTTCCGCTAAGTAACAGTAATTATTAATTAGTGCAAGACAAACCTTTCTACTGTTTATGTTGCATGAGAAAAACAGCAGATGTTATGTTTCAGTGCAATACCAACATTGTGTTGATATTACACTGTCATCATTCAAAAATGTGAAAGTATGGATGCATGAAAATTGCATTTATCAGATATGTTGGTATTGCAATGGGGATGCGATATAACAAAAGAAAAAAGGAAAACTGCCAAGAGCCATAACAGCAGACAGACAACGGAACAATCCCGCGTCTCTGTGCTAACGACACAAAATGATTGCTTGGGTGTGTGCAGCTCGTCTGTAGCAAGCGATTGGTCACGGACAAACGTGCTTTACCCCAGATGCGCCGTTGTTCAGTGAGTATTATCCTTGTGTGGAGTACACTTGTTTGCCAAACAAGGGGCTCAGTTCGCACTCAGCATCGACCTTGAGATGGCCTTCGACAGACTACCCGCTACCCCACAGTTGCCAGCTTGGTTTTCTTTCAACTAAATCAGATTTTTTGAATATAATTAGTAATAATAACTATTGAGTATTGCAAATTGCTAGTGAGAAATCTGTCGATTTTTAAACGATGTTTGACAAACGTTGTAATAATAATTATGCATATGTATATTAGCACCAGACGTCATGATAATTTTGATAATATTCTAGCCATTAAATGTTGTTGTAAATTTTAATTTATTATACGTTCCATGATAAGTAGAAAATAATTTCCTTAGCTAAGAATACGATTTGTACTGTTACACCGTAAGTATCGGGTTGAGAATTGTTTGTATAGTTAGAAAGAACTCGGTACTCGTTGGCGTGTGGTGAACTGTTGCAAGGTACACAGACATTTGCTCACTACTGTACAGTTTCAGAGCACGCAGCAGGAACCAGTAGCAAACATGGGCTCGGGTCAAAGCGAAAGCAATACGGCCACTCACGAGCTATACGTAGAGACCTGAAAAATGCGCTTTTTCATTTGGGCACAAGCTATGATTCCATCAACTGTAAGTTTGCGTCACTTCCGCAATTGGCATCTGATTTAGTTGGCACCTCCTGGAAATTTGAACAAATAATGGAATAGTAACTAATACGCGCCTATATCACTTTAAGGCCACGATCCTTCATTTATTTTAAACAATTGCAAATAACTCAAATGGTTTTTAACCAAATGCTTTGAAAATATTTGAGACTGTGTAAAGTCACACGATACACAATTTTGCCAGGGCGTTTTTTTTAATGAAGTACCGTTTGCTAGCAAAAAATTATTTTGCTTCATTTTGGCTTATTTTGACAACAAAATACGTGGTATTTCAGGAGCAAAAATCTAAAAACCTGTTTGGTGTATTGCAACAGAAAAATTAATGTACAAACGATGATATATAAGTATTAAAACTGCCCAAATGAATTATATATATATATATTAATTTGCGTTAAAAATTTTTTTCGAAACCATTGCAAAATTAAAGAGCGAGGCCTTAAAAGGAAGCAGTTAATGAGCATCTGCTGTCTGGTTCAGTTCACATGTATTGTTGAAGGCTAACCTACAGGTCAGACAACCAGCGAATTTTTCTGGTTTCTAGCTATACGCGATGCATAGGGCCCGATAGTTTTCGCGAAAAGATTTTTTCCCCACTTTGTTTCAGTGTCTTACGTGCGCACCTGCAGCTTAATTTAATGATTGTTGACAGAGTGATGTTGTGCAGAGTCATTATTCATTTGACTGTGCCAGTCAGTACATGGATAACTGCCACATATCACGTCTGTTATTTGAGGGTTTAACCTCCACACGCTGGGTGTTACGGCATCCAATCAAATCACTGACCACATAGCAGAGATGCAGGTGCGCTCGTAAGGCACTGAAACAAAGTGCTGCAAAAATTGTTTCGCGAAAACTTCCTGTCCCTAACCATTGTTAATGGAACTAGTCCTTGAGGGTTTTGAACCGATAAATAGTAAACCGGCATGAAAACGCTCGCAAACTCCCGCGTTGCTTTGTCAGATGGACAATTGTCCACTCACTGGAGCAACAGCCAATGGACAAGTAGCTGAGGAATGTGGAATCCAAGTGGCAGGCCGTTGAACCAGCAAAATTTCCGGGTCTGTACTCATTACACAAGTAATTCGACGTCAGCTAAATAGCTAGCAGCCGTTGAGTAACCGAGGAAGCAACCAGGTACAGCAAGAGCAAATACCCGTGTACCTAGCAGTCACTGAAGACACGCCACTTGTATAACGGTGCGTGTAGAATGCATAGTGTCAAACAACACGGCTTACCACTGATGAGGACCGGAGAAGTTCAATTACCTGTACGCTAAGACTCCAGTTTATGGGTCGCTGCTCCAGTTAGAACACTATTTTCCTTCGAACGGATACAGTTCTTATTTACCTACAGACTTGTAATTGGCTTAAAATACCTCAAGACCAGTGGCGAGGTGTTCCAAGGGATGTGGTACTTACCAATGACTGTAGGTCTCTTAGATTAATATATGCACGTATATCTGCTACCAATAAAGTGTAAGAGTCATGCAGGGGAGGATTTAAGGGAGGGGGCTACCGGGCTGAAGCGCCCCCACCCCCAAAAAATCTTGTTCAACATTATGTAGCCTACGTATACTGAAGTGTTCTACGATGATCCAAGTACATTTAATGTGTCCTACTTGTATATATGCTATTTTTAATGTTCTGTAATAGTAAACAACCACACTTTTGAGATGGTTGTTATTTTCACAATTCATAAAATCACGTAAGTGCCCTCCCCCCACCACCCAAACGTGTTTCTGAATCCGCCACTGGAGACATGGAACATGTTCTCCAGTAACACGACTTCAATGACAGGAAGATGCTGTTATTGATTTATTCTTACAGGCATGTCAATGTCACGTGCTCATGGCATATAATCGGATCTTACACGGTTTCCCTTGAAACACGACCACGCTCCGCCAAGGCTCAAGACGTCTCTAATTAACTGTACGCCAACTGCAATAGTAACTTAGACGTACATGTGTTCACAGTCTAGCATGTTGTAAATTTAATTTCCGACATTTTCCTATCCCTTTAAATTGATAAACCAACACTTTGAGCGATGACGATGTGTCACTGCAGAACAATGTATGGATCTTTTTCCCTAAAGCATTTGGTTGTGTCATTATTTCTTACTTTACATATCAGCCAATATATGCCAGGTAGGGCTGCAGTTGCCAAGAGCTGTACAGGGTTGTGCGCTGGTTGACTCTACAGTCACTGACACGCTGATGTGCAGGTGCCCCTTGCTACTGAGTGGTCACAACACGTCTAGTAGCCGGCAAATATTTCATCGTCGTTGGTCTACTGCACGTTCATCAAGAGTGTACAGTTCCAACTATCTGCAGCCCCGCCTGGCAACAACCCACGAGCCGCCACTGCTATTAAGGTTAATATTTTCTTAGCTACTGCAACATTAAAGAGTCATTTTTGCATTTTTGAGAAGCTGGGAAATAATGTTTTAATAAGCGGGCGGCATTTTTAAAATCATACGGACACCGTTTGAAGTGTGTTTCTTTTCGAAAATAAATAAACTAGCAACATTTTTTATAGTTATACAAGAAAAATACTTTTCGTACGACGCTAAAGCACGGCTCACGCGCCAGGTCCAAGTCGTAAACCTGCGTGCCTATAGGATGATGTACCACTTCTCATGCGCAGCAAACAATATATTATATTGGCAGTTAATCGCTTCATGAACACACGTTACGTACGGCCTGTTGCCATGGCAGTTGTGCTGGATTGTCAGAACGCAGCAAATCCGGAATCGATACTGCTTCGTCGCCGCTTACTCTCTTTGTCCCGCGCCATGTACGCATTGTCGAAATGTTGCCACGCAAGCTCGTGGCCTTACGTGATGATGACAAGCACAGCAGGAGAGGGGAGGAAGACTGGAAACATAAAAAATTTTTCGGACGCACGAAATGTGGCTGTCAAGGTCTCTTTAATTACTTTTTTTTAAAGAGAGAGCTGATATAAAAAAAATTTTCTGGCAGTTTTGTTTAAAATCTTTTATGCTGTAATAGGTAATTTCTTCAAAGCAAGAAATGATACGCTTCCGACTAAAAAGTCAATTAACATGAATTTCGTTAATTACATGATTAACTAAAACCATAGTATTTACTGCCTTGAAAAAATCAGCCAACATGGAGACGATTTTAAACAAAAACGCAAGACAGATGTTTTATATCTTAGGCTATCTCGTTTAGGCGTAATAAATTAATATCGCTAAAAAATAGAAACTAGAGAGCATGGTCTTGGATTTTCGGACAAGGGAAAAAAGTTTTTTTTTTGTGGAAAATTTTGCGGAGACATTGGCCGTTTTTCCTAGTTAGCTTCTGTAGTGTCTTCTGTGGTAGAAATTAAGTCCTCAACTGCAACCATAGAGTAGTCAGCTGACTATTTCTAATACAGCCTATAGGAACACTGATGTATGGCGAGAAAAAGGTGTATTTGCTAGCTACACTGTAACAAATTTTTTGTACTTTTAGAAAAAAAAATTGTAAGTTTACATAAACATTTTAAACTATTTTGGAAAAGCTTATAAGTAAAAAATAAAAAAAAATACATCTGTTAATTTACAAACACTTTTGTGTAATGACAAAATATAATTATACATTTACAAATCAATTCTTGTACATTTTAAGACAATTGTTTGAAGTGTCGCAAAACTATCTTTGACAACCAGTTTCCAAGAAATTTTTTTATAGAAGTACAAAATTTTTGTAAAATGTGACAGGCCGTCGGAGGTTATTTTGTTTTACATAAAACACTCTGCTAAAAATATATATATCCCACTAGTCCCCTCAGGTGTTTGGAAACTTAAGACCACTCTAATGACTTAGAAAATTATTGTTGTAGTGCCTAAACTACTAAATGTTGAAACATAAGTTTACAAGTTTTTTATCGTAAAAGTACGAAATTTTTACTGTGTATACTTCAATATAACTAGGGAGTGGGAAATTTCGCGAATTCAATGACCTGTAGGCTTAAATCCATTGTACTTACATACTCAAGCCCGACTACTTGTCCACTAGCTGCTACTCAGTGAAACAACAAACAATGAACGAATAAACTGGGCTTGAGTATGCATAGGATAATACATTCTAGCATGTAGGTAACTGAATTCGCGTAATTGCCCTGTCCCTCGTGATTACATAACCTACATCCGATCATACAAGGTGAAGGCCGATGCACTGTTTTGAAAAATAAGATGGCATTATAGATTCTTGCTATTTCCACTATATCTGAGATACAATACACTAAGTGTGCACCACGACTTACGTATAGTCTAGTCACGTAAAGTGCAGTCGCGAAGCTCTGTAAATAAACAGACGTTAAGATAAACCTAGGTACCCATTAACTGCTGGCAATTCGCCTTCGTTGGCGTACGAAAACCCAAAGTCCAGTTCTGGCAACGTCCCAGAACATCGTGTTCATCCCGACTTAAAACATCCTCCTATCTGCGATAAACGTAAACCTGCGATACCCAATACCTAGAGACATGCAAAATTCGCGTTATCATTTGGTAGCAGATTAAACTTCACCTTCCTACACACAACAGAGAATAATCTGCTATTCAACTGCCCACGAACTTATATGTGTTGTCATTTACGTTTGTTACGTCTTTACATAGATCGGCCTCTCTACCGTGTAAGCGTTCTCCGCGGCAAGTCACGACAATATCGGCCAGCGGGAGACGTCGAACGAGCCTATAGTCACTTGGTGTAGCTGTCAGAAAATAACGCGAATTTTGCATGTCTCTACTAATAATAGCTCGTTGTGTTTACGACCACCCACTCACCTTCTCCATCCATCTCTCTCTTTCTATCACTAACACGTCGCTACCCACAGAAACGCATTATTACACGCACTGAAAAATAATAGTAGCGCTGGCCACGAATAGCAAATGACTACGACCCGGTAGTTTTCGCGAAAAGATTTTTGCAGCACTTTGCTTCAGTGCTTTACGTGCGTACCTGCATCTCTGCTTGGTGGTCAGTGATTAGATGCCTTAGCACACAACGTCTGGAGGTCAAACCCACAAATCACAGACGTGATGTAACATAGTTATCCATGTACTGATGGGCACAGTCTAATGAATAATAACTAGAGATACGTCAATTTCGCAAATACATTCCAGGTCAGGTTGAACGTCAAAAATACATACTTCATAATCACGTGTGTGATTAGCTGGCGGCTGTCACGGAACGCATTTGACTACTGCAAGCCAGTAGTAAATAAGGAAATGATTCATAGAACTATCGCTTGTAATGTAGTAAGCCAATGAATAATCGACTGTATCCAGAGCGTGTAGGCCTACAGGACTGAGCAATCTAGGCTACTGCCAGATTAATCCGCGAAATTGACGTACCTCTAATAATAACTCTGCACAAAAACCCTCTGCCAATAATCTTGAAGTTGAGCTGCAGGTGCGCAAGTAAGACACTGAAACAAAGTGGGGCAAAACTACCGGGCCCTACAAATGACTGATATGACCGGTAGCATCTCGGTGTACAGAACATAAAATAACTGGTTCCTACACGACCTTGGGCCCGAGTGTTCAAATTTAAGGCTGCTCGCAGCATAAATGAATTCATTTGTTCAACTCTAGAAATTACTTTAATGACAATTTCGTACAGTAAAAAAATGTATAGCTATAACAGTTTTTGCACAACGACACGTCAAAGTCGAAATATTATCTACAATTTTCTGAACTTACCAACAGACAAACTAATTCACGAACAGTAAAATACAGCGGAGATGAATGACATGCGATACTTATTTACATGTCAAATAACATCCGTAAAAATATAAATTTTTATTTAATTTTCTGTGAAAATTACAAAACATTACCTTACATTAATATGTTTACTGCAAAAACATTCTAAAAAAGATGATGGACACTAAGTTCGTCAAAGCACACATACTCGCTCCGAATTATCTTATTTTGTAGGTAGTTCAGAATACAGCAAAAAAAATTATTTTAACGTGTCGCTAAGCAAATATTACACGACACACAAATCTTATTGGATGAACAAAACATCATAAATAAGGCCTACAAGGGAGTACTCGGTAAAATACATATCTTAAAAATCAATGTTTTCTGCAGAACTTTTTTAAGCCGGTATGCTGCTGAAGAGCCATCTTCCGCTAGGAATATTTGTAGGGAACAGTTTGATGCACTACATGAAGGTTTTGTGAAGATACTGATAGAGTCACGAGTTTATCTCGAGAAGATATTTGCACCATTTTATTTCAGTGCCTTGAGTGCACATCAACAGCAGTGCTTCATGGTTACTGGCAGCGTGTGTTTCTTCGTACGCTTGTCTCATTTGACTGCACCAATCAGACTAAGGTTACTGTGATACCATAGATCTGTGATTCGTCAGTAGAACTCCAAAGCAAGTAAGAGTGAAAACAAGACGAGCTACTGGTGTGTACATAAAGCATTGCAACCAAATTGTGCACAAATATTTTCGCCACAAAATCGTAGCTCTTTTGCTATAGTAGTCCTCGTCTGGAGCATGAGCTGTGTAGTAGTGTCTAGAGCTGTGTTGTAGTGTCTATTTTTTTTTCCAAGAAACTGGAAAAGTGTTCTATATTCAGAATATTTATACAATAAAAGAAAACACTTTTAATTATGCTTCTATTATTTTTAACATAAGGCAGCGTCAATGTGCCCATGTACTCACGTCATTTCAGACTATGAGAAGACGACTGCTGAACAGAGACAATACTAACTCGTAGACACAACAGTCGGAAATCTTGCAACGATGTGACTCAAAGCGTGCACCCGCGCGCTAGACAGGCTTGTGCAAGCCATCTCGGTGCCAGGAGCGAGCAATGCCCACAAATGCGGAATGCAGTCACAGAATATTTAGGAATACAGAAGTAAATTGAGGACAAGCCACACACGCCAGAAAAATGGCTTCGTTGGCCAGCAACATGGCGCAAACGCCTACCGTCAACCAGTATTAAGGCGACTGCCTTCCTATCCTGCAGCAGGGCCAATAGTAAACCTGATGTAACATGCAGCAGCCTCGGGCGGCCAATAAGTGGTGAAGTTCGTTCGTATGAGCCGCCACGTCATTTCACGTATGTGATGCAGTATAGGTAGAGATGGTGGGTATAGAAGATGATTGATCGCGGGAAAACTTGCTGCTTTGCTAGGTTTCAACGCACGTTCAGCATATCAAAACATTACTGGCTTTCGCTTGTACGTAGTGTTGTTGCCCTATTTGACTGAGCCAATAAGACTCCCGCTGTTGTAATATTTGATGCCTGTCATTGGTCTGCAGACATCTACTTCGTGTCAGGTGTACATCACCCAGTCATACACGTTGTAAGAAACTACAATGTTTTCAAGGGTATGCTGGCACGATAAATTTTCGCAATATACCATTCTATAGACCTAACATTAGATACATTAAAGTTAAGCAAAAGTCACCACTGACTATTTAAATTGGTTTTCGTTAATCAACAAAGCTTTATGTCCAAAAGCCTGTATTATTAAAGCCTGTGCAAGAAAGACTTATTTTTATATAATTTTACAATCGATAAAAAATAGTATGCATTTGCGCACTAAACTTTTACATCTTGTGGATGTACGGATGTTTCAGTGGCAAAACCGAGGCGAATGAAGCATTCATGAACGTTATACATACTAAACTGTAGAATAAGTAATACATTAATTTTAACCCATGATTCCCTATCTTGTCGCTCGGACGCGAACGACCTTAACAGTTCAATTACACGTGAAATAATTTCACGATACACATTAAAACATATCGTGTTTATTATAGTCAATCAGTGTAGTATCATGTTTCGAAGAAGTAACGCACACGTCTCCAAGTGAAAAGTCAACTATCCTGACAACAATTTCCCCTGCTACTGTACATTGTTCTCATGTATGTGGGCCTGTGTTTCTATATCAGTAGCTACGCTTAGAATGGAAATACAGTTTCACACGCAGGAAGCAACGTCTCGACGCTGTCATTCATTATCATATCCGCGAGCGGCCAAGTGTGTGATGTGTCTGACTAGTGCTGGCCGGTCTGCAAATCGCACATTATGCACACCTTATTAATAACAATGAGAACAGACTTCGAGCGTTATTCACGTTCCGACTCGGAGAGACTTGACAATTACTGACGTCTGTAAGCAAGATCTGTCATTGTGCAAGATTACGAATGTTAATTTATCAGTTTCATCGTGCACGTGTCGGCATGTTCTGCCTTGACACGTATAATTGAATTATCTTGCCCTATTTCGCAACTTACAACGAATGCTTCGTCTATTCTCTCGTATGTGGGGTCTCCTGTTTACTCTGCTCATGTTCCAGTAGGCATAATAACTCAAAAGACATAAACTTTGACTGGAGACTTACATACAGAGTTCCCAAAAGTTAAGACGAAAATATAATATGGTTAGAGACGATGGTTTATCGCGGGAAAACTTGACTGTTTGCTGGGTCTCAACACTCGTTTATCTTATGAAAAAGGTTACTTGCTTTCGCTTGTACGTGGACCTGTTACCCTATTTGACTGAGCCAATAATAATCCCGCTATTGTAATATTTGATGCCTATTATTGTTCTGCAGACAGTTACGGAGTGTCAGACATATATCACCCAATAATACATGTCAAAGAAACTACAGTGTCTTCAAGGGTATGTTGGCACAAAAAATGTTCGCGATATACCATAACCTCTGGTATGAATATATTGAATTTATTCACTAGCCATCAGTGAGTGCACCATCCCGGTAGCAAACAACGCTAGTTACCTCACAGGCAACGGCAGTGAGCTTCATTTGGAACCAGCATATTTATCTCTGGACATTGAAAAGTTTTGTTGTAAGCTAACCCATGATAAAATTACACTTGTTTTATTGCAGGTGATTCCTTGTTGTTTGGAAATTCATTGAGATGACCAGTGGAGTATTCCACAAAGAACCAAAAAATTACAGCTCGAGACCTACTTCAAGCTAAGTTCCATTGTCCTAGCTCAGAGAGCACTTTGAAGAGAGTTAAGAGTGTATTTTGCAGCTAGCAAGAGCTCGATTCTGCGATATGTTGAACGCTTCAGAGACGAAGCAAGTCTGCGGACACCAACAGTGCGAACTATAGACTATACATATATAGCTGCAGTAAGTGCAGCGACACAGAGAAGTCCGAAGCGGTCAGTACGGCGCGGCGGTTGTCAAAAAAATTATCTGAATTTGACTGCGAACAAAATTTCTGATTGTGCAAGAGCTGAAAGAATAAGATGCAGTCCATGCAATTTGCCGATGCCTGTCTAACCAAGCGTGAATATGATGTGTCGATAATAGGCAACCTTTACATGAGTGACGAAATACATTTCCATTTGTCTGGCTATGTGAACAGACAGAATTGCAGGTTCTGATCCAAGGAAAACCCAAGGCAACTAAATGAACAACAATTGCACATTCACTGAACGTGACAGTGAGTGCGCAATCTACGCCAAGCAGGTTGTTGGCCCTTACTTCTTCTAAGAGGGAACTGGAACAGTCATTGTAACATCTGAACGTTATCTTCTAATGTTAAGAGGACTTTTTTACTCCGGAATTGCGGCGCGGGGAAGTGGCTTTAGATAGAATGAGGTTCCAACAGGATGGCGCTACAAGTCAAACCGCCCGCGCATGCATGACTTCTCTCGAGGGACACTTCCCTAACAAAGTGATCTCGCGCTGGGGCGATGTCGCTTGACCCCGCGTTCTCCCGATTGAAGTGCACCTGACCTTATTATTTGAGGATTTCCCAAAAGAAAAGTGTACAGCACCAGACCAGCGAAAGTAAAAGTACATATTAATCAGTGCATAGCCGAAATCCTAACAAACACACTCTCTTCTATGATGAACAATGTGTTGGTTCGGTGCCGCGAGTGCCGTGTAATGGGTGGCCGTCACCATATTTTCCTAAACGAGTTGCAGAATGAGTTACAAACAATATTGAAGTAGACTACATTTCCTGACCCCGCGCAACACAATGTGTCACACGCTAATTTACTACATCCATCTGAAACCTATATTCCCATTTGTAATGGTCCCGCGATAAATTAAACATCCGTTATAATTTCTCGTAGCCACCTACCAGTTTATAAGTTGCGTAAATTAAAAGAACGTCATCAATAACCTTGGCTTTCACATGAAGGAATTAAAGTACGATAGCGATAAAAGCAAGAGTATTTCCACCCTTGCTTAAAAAAATTCGTGACCACTTTTTTTGGCAGTGACCATATTTTTTTTTTTGCCAAATAAATTAAAGCAATAAATTTAATACCTTACATAAGCTCTTGAAGGCTACGTTTTTTTCTTTAGCGAAACAACATTTGAACTGGAACGTGGGACACACCTTGTTATTTATCATGCTCGTTGATACACTAAGATCTTTAATTTGCGGCATCTAATTCGACATTTAGGCTCGAAAACATTGCTGCGCCCAGTGACAGTCTTAGTCCCTTCCCCAGGCATTTTCGTTCAGTTCAGCACCCTCGGCAAGATATCATGGGCGTCGGTACGAGGGGGACGCAGGGCACATGTCTCCCCCCCCCCTTATAATTAAAGAGGAGGGGACTGTCCCCTCAAATATTTGAGAGTACTGTAAATTAATGCTAAAAAAAACAATGTTTTCCTACTTGCAAGTTTTTCAAGAGTATTGCAGGTAGAGGATAAAAATAAGTATTCTTTAAGTTATTTAATTTCAAATAACCCACATTTTGTTATGTTTGGTAATAAACGTTTATAATTTGTTGATGACAACCATACGTACATTTCCCGAAGGCCGGGCGCAGACAATATCACACGACGCAACGTAAAGAGTTTTGCTTTATTACGCCCGACGGCACTGGCCTTAATGTTATATTAATTGATGACCACACATTTATTACCTACTAGCCTTTTTATGATTAGTACTATTGCCGGCAGACATTGGTAAGCTGTTTCAAGTATCCTCAGACACGTCCAAACATGATAAAGCAAAACTGTCTCGCGTCGGGCCGTGTCTTCTTGTCACGTGTGAGCCCGGCCTATTTTTATAAGTTGCATGTTATAGACAAATATGTGCGTACTTTTAAGTTTCTCTTTTCGCCTTTTTTTATTAGTTGGTGCAGAATAGCGTTCTTTGAAATCTAACATCTATATGTTTCCCGGATTTTCGCATGTGGGAATTGTGCCCGACGATGCCGCTGGTCGGCGAGTTTTTTCGGGGATCTCCCATTTCCCCCACCCATTCATTCCGACGCTGCTCCATACTCACATCATGTCACACCCCACCAGCGCTAAAGACCTCGATGTTAAGAGTGTTGCCTGGTTTAACAGCTGTGAGAACTTGGTATAGGGAAACCCATGCTAATGAAATTGCATTTCGAGAAGCCAGTTTTGAAGATACATACTTCAAACAAAAACCAATTTGTGAGAAATGTTATTGTGAATCACTGTCCACAGCCAAAAAAAAAAAATTTACTTTTACTTGTTTTTCGTCGTATTGTTAACCATTCAATATGTTCCAGAAATCAGGCTATACATTTTTGGTACAAGAGTCTTTAGAAGGCAAGAAGCGTGGATTTTTCTCAACAAAAAAGTCCCCGGTGGCATACATCTATCTTAAACAGAAACCTTAAAAAAGCGAATACTAGTAAAAAAATATTTGGTGCAGGGGCTAAAGTGGAGGAGAGCAAACATGGCATCGCTGGGAAGATTGCTACGTATCGGGCGCAGGGGAAAGGGGCGAGGCGCAGACTCCATCAAGGTGAGCGAAGAGATAAGCAGTAACATAATCCTCTGAGGATGCAAGAAAGTGATATGTGATGGAGGAGGAAGGTGGCATCAGTCCTTGAACTGTCTTGTCATTCGTCATGTTGTGTAGTGCAGTGTGTTGTCATTGATTATAGTCTTTCAATTAAATATAATGGTTTAACGTAAAATGAGTTGTTCATACTAAGTTATGGCAACTTTTACTACAGTTCCCAAATCGTAAGAAACGTTTGAGTTTTCAACCAACTTAACTTTTCGGTGTACCTGTGTATTAACATCCTAAACATTTAGAACCTACATTATATTGGTTGATTTTTATAATTTAACAATTTAAAAATACGTATTTATTTGTATTTGTAATGACCATTTCTTGAAGTATAGCTACATTCAACTATGAATTCGATTAGATACATAATTAGGTTAAAATAACGAAGATTTTGGAAGCTTATATACGTATAATAAAGGAGTGTCGAGAGATTAGTACTACTTTGAACATCAGAGGTCCTCACAGCCGGTTGCAGATGAATTGAAGTGGACATGGAGCAGCGTCGGAATGCGAGGGCGGAGGAAACTGAAAGACACAGAGAAAATCCTCCAACCAGCGAAATTGTCCGTCACGATTCCTTCATGCCATGCTTCAAGGTGACTGCCGCCAGTAATGAAACACGAATAACTGGTGAGAGGCGAGTGCTCTAGCCGCTCGTCCGCCGCGGCACCAATAGTAAATTATATCAACATATAGGTACATAAATAAAATATTAATTCTGCATGACATTTGTTAACATTATGATTGGAAATGGAGACAAGTTAAATTTATTTTAAATAGACTAATATTACTGTATAGCAATTAACTTTCTATTTCTAAAACGATATACTAACATTAACATATATTGGTATTATGCAGAACAAAACAATCAGCTGTTAGTTTCATAGACAACAAGACACACAGGAATGATTAATATTGGACATCAGTCATGGGTAGGAGTATACAGCAGATGGCATGTTGGGACTACCTTCATGACAAATTAATTTGTGCCGGTTTTGCGCGAACAATCCGTTATTGTAGCCCGTTACGAAAACGTAGTAAGCGAAATCCACTCGGCAGTATTGGTTACGTGATTAGATCTATCCAGTCGTCAGATGTTTATAACGTTTTTTTTTTCGACCACACGCAAATTCGAAATGTAGGCCTACCTGCTGGAAAATCTGTCGCAGAACGGTATTATAATATCAAGTTAGAAAAGCGCAGAATATAATTATATACTATAAGTGCAATATACATATACGGCATTACAATTGCGTACTAGAAATATCTACTCTATCGAGTAGATCTAGTAATATTTTTTGTAAGCGTCTATGATAATATTGACAGTTTGAATGGTTTGAATGAAAACGGTTACGTGTGTTGCATTCGGGTGTAAATATAGAAAATATAATGGAAATAAATCTGCTACTGTTACGTTTCATGAGTAGAAAGGCATATTTGCATAGTGTAAATTATGTGGTTAAAGAACAGGTAAACCTAGCGAACTAATCTGAAAATTCAAAATACGGCCACATAAATCGTTTATTTACGCTTATGTATGTCACTGACGATATGGAACTGCTTGGTAATAGCAATTAATAAAACGAACATATTTGCAGACAAAATGTTCAATAAATGGCAGAAACTAGCACGGTTAGCTCAACAATGGTTTCCATGCACAAACTGTAATCGATGTCGGTACTCACAGAAATCTGTAAACGCAGTCGTCATATTTTATTTTAAAATTTTGTTCTACAAGTAATGTAGACTAAGATAAACATGGCACGTCTGCCATTCGATAAATAATTTTTCTCTACTGCTCTTTCGTGTAAAAAAGATTGGCTCTTATGGCGGAAACTATGCTTATGAGCTACAGTGACCACGAGTATAATCGTTCGTACAACAAGGGCACAAATACACTGACTTCAATTGTTTGCCTGCACAGTATATGGCATGGCCACCTCATGACATCACAGACACAGCCAACAGCTAGGAATTGTCGCTAACCTAATAGCTAAACATTAACCCATTTTTTGGCTTATTGTGCAAAATCATAATTTAATTGTTTGGCTAATGACAAACATAGCAAATAAACTTATATTAAAAATATTTTGTTTAAGCGAACAAATACAGGCACGCAAAACTATCGTTCAAGTACCTAAGAACGAAGTTCTGAACTTTGTTTACGTTTCAAGTAAAGAACTCGTGCCTTATGCCCTCGCAAAATAAATGAACGAAATCAAAGGATTGGAACTCGTTCCTTCCGAGCACTGGCTGGAAGTAATGCTTCTTCCGAAATTGACGATGTTTTATACCGAATGTCTCCTGCCAGAAATGATAGATTCTCGTCGAGCTCGTGGTCGGAGTGTAAGGGAGCCACAACATATCCTAGAAGCTCAGGCTAATTGTATGTTCAAGAAACAGAAGAAATGTTGATGACCTTAGCTGCCTCCGCATAGTTACCTAAATATTCTGTTGGCTACTGACAAAGATTAAAAATGTGTTGTTTATCAATTAATTATACTCGAGTACTTATCAATGGTATTTGTAGCTTATATTTGTATTCTCAACTATATATTTAGTTGTGTAATTAAAATAGAATATTGCGTAGATTTTTTAGCGTTAAGGTTTTTAACGACTTAGTTTATGTGTGGAACATTAAAGGTTTGATAAACATTGATATAATTTAGTATTAAATCAACCTAAAACATTTACAGCCTACATGGCAGTTGAATAGATTTATTTTTTACCGGATACTGTAAAGTCCGCGAACATATTACAGGCAGACTTTCAGATAAAGTGCTGCTTGGAATTATTTTAATGCTGGGATCTCAATAACCCGACGAAACCAACACGACCTCGCTATCATGACAGTAGCACCGCGGCTAACATCTTCAGTATTTCGACTATTCTCCGTTCACTCTAAGTTGAGTCCTGAAGTAAACAAATAACGTAATATTATTGCACATCGCTAGCTTCTAATTGGCTCAATTTGTGCAGCGCGCCGACGTACTATTTCCAACCGACAAAACTGTGTACAGTCGGCATCATAGGAAACAACAACGTCCTACATATTAAAAAAAATATTGCGTGAAAATTTCGTACGTGTTATCGACATACGGAAACAAAAATTACATAAAAACTTGATAAAAATATTGACATCATGTGCAATTATAGTATATTTCAAAATTTAATTGTAATTATCAAGCCATGACTAACGATCGTATTCAAATATTCTGGTACTACCGTAACGAAAATTTGGTACTACATGCAGAAAAAAGTTGTCAGCAAAATGTGATTGAACTTACGTTAAAGCCCTCCTGGATAATTATGTACTTCGTTTTGAAAAAAAAAAAAAAAATACATTTTATAAATCACCAAACACTCTGTCGATAATTCACGACACATATTCGTTATTTTTTTTATTGTAAAGAATGTTAGGCGAGATTTTTATTCTTGCTAATAAACATCACCGCAGTTTGTTTAGTAATGAAGACATATCCACGTTTCGAAAACCATGCAACACATTTTCACTGTTCACATCCAGCGTCACATAACCTAACCCGCGTGCGATGTAAACATAGGCAGACGCGGGAACGGAACGAATAGATCAAGGAATTTTGGTTCGGACGAACTGGAACGGAAAATGGATACGCGGAGAAACCATTCGCAGTAACCACAACATTGACGCGTTAATGACCAAAAATACTTTTTAAAAAATATAACACATCTGATTGTGATATTTCTGACTTATTTGCTTAAATTTCTTTGACGGCATGGTTCATGCACACCCCGACAAGACACAGAGCATATATGGATTCTGCTTTCGTCGGACTGACGGGCCGGGTTTTCGTCGGGCTGACATCACTGTAACCTTGATTTTCAATTGTCGCAGTTTTAATTTTGTCGTGTTGTTGCTGTCGTGTCGGGTTATTGTGATTCCAAACATTAGACGACTCAAAACACTTGCAGCATACTTGGTTCATCAATGTCCATGAGATACCACACACCATCAACTGTAAAGTTTGCTAATAATGTTTTACCAAGATCAACTAAATGACATTTTTATAAATTAAAAAAAAAAAAAACTATTTCGACATAAATATCCGGTCTCAAATCATTTATTTCAACTTTTGCATAAAGTTTAGGTCCACAATTATTTAGCTTATTTGTGATAGATGCAGAGTTCAGTGACATTTGCCAAAGGTTATATTTATGCTAACTAGTAGTTGTGAAATTACCTGACAAATTATTTTTAGTTTGAATTTAAAGTATATAAGTATTACAGTAATTTGCAATGTGTTTTTTATGTGTTCCTCACCTCATTTTCTAACCAAATTACTAGTGTGAAATGCCAATGAGGAACTGTTGTGTGCTAAACGCACTACGAAAATTGAACGTTTCCTTTTGTAGGTGTTTTATAATATACAGCTCCTTCATAGCTCTTTCTGTTTTCCTAACCATCGCATGTTTTGAATCTAAAGCGCTCTGATTAAATTTATAGTGTGTGTCATATGTGTACAAGTGCTCAGCAGTACTGTAGATAATACTTACACTTAGAATGCTGTGCATGCTATTTATATACAGACACACACATACACACACGCGCGCGCGATCCGAAAGCGTTTATGAACGAGACGTCTTAGTAAGGTGTTTTTTTCTAACTAGTTTGGACGCTATGTTAGCTTGCGCTATTTTATGGCATATGCCTACTATTAAATGTCTTAGTGTAAGAGACTGCCTTTACGTGCAACTGCTGCCAAACACAGCGACCAGCCCAGTAACAATTGTGTTGATAATCCAACGAGGAGGACCTACGGTCAAACATCTTGTTTTTCTCCGTTTCTTTTACGACAAGACGCTGGACAAAATTTCACCGACACTGACACTTAAGTTCTTATCTTCCCTCCCCCTCTTTTTTTAATCCGCCAGCGACTTCCTCGTAGATAGATAGCTCACTGCTCACGTAGAGGAAGAGCGCAATGGTTATGAATGTGTAGTGTCTGTGGACAACTAAACGAAATACGGTGCAGTGTTGTTAGACGTACCATGTTCATGGTATTTGTACATTTATTTGACCTGGTATACCATGTACCATGAAGAGGCTGTCATGGTACGCAAATGTACCATAATCTTACTACCTATTGGATTTCTGACGATTTTCATCGGCTGAATAGATAAAGCGTAAATTGCTGCTGCAGCGCTTTGACTGCTGAAGGTGCCCAAATGCCAAGTGTTCAAATTATGTGATTTTCGAAGCATGATCTATTTCCATCTGTACGTATTTAATACCAGCAGTGTAAAATTGAAGAAAAAAATCTGTTGAGTAATGAAAAATGTATAAACAAAATTGTAATTTGCTACATTTGATATAAATGTACCATGTTTTAAGGCAGTGTACCATAATTTTGAATGCTCCGTGCCATAACAGAGAACTGACGATCTAACATCACTGATACTACCCGCACAACGGAAGGCTACAGCAGGGCAACTAGGCAGCAGTGTTAAGCGCTGACCAAAACTCTTCACTCACTCACTTATATATAGTGTATATGTGTATATGTGTGTGTGCACGTGTGTGTGTTTATGTTTTCACTTAACAAGAGGCTAGTAAAAGGAGTGCTGCGCGTGCTGTATTGTCCTTGCCGCTTCTGCGTGTCTAGACCTCGAAAGCGCTAAATACGTCAACTCCAGGGCAGCATCTTTAATATTTAATTCGGGCCTGCAGGATCCAATAAACGTCTGGCCACTCGCAGAACTGTCGACATATAGTTAACAATGCATGCCGAGTGGGAAAGATATTGCAATAAATGCTACTGAAAAACAAATATAAAAAATAAATATATAAATTCGACTGCAAAAAAAAACTTGTAAAACAACGCTGTAGAAGACATGCAAATATTGTTAAAGAAAGAAGTACTTCGAAAGTTACGTCATCAAAACACTACATCAGCACACAGGTTCCAACGAGAAAAAATAATTAAAAATAATTGTTCGGGAGTGAATGGTTAAATGACTCCACCAAATCACGCAAATAAACTGGTTTAACACATTTTCGCCGTTCGATATAACGGGTTTAAATACGTACGACATAAAACACTTGGTAAAATGAAATTCTCAAAAGAAAAAAAAACATACTTTGGTGTATTCTTTACTGATTGTATGCTAAAATACGAGTTTCTGACAGCAACTGTTAAACACCAAAGCTAGTTACGTTAAAATATTATGAGCGGTCCATAAATGTATCAAAGATAAAACATAAAAAGCTTTTAACATCATTAGTACCCTTTATAAATTATCTTCGGTTTATTGCATCACTGCACAAAACAAGCAGAAAGCTGACCTTCGGTTATAACAAAGAAACTACCAATAGGTCAGAATAAAAGTTAACACTTGTGGCAGATGCCTACACAAATATACAACTCAAACATGTCTTGGACTGTCCCATACCTTACGTATGGGTTATACCCCTTCCAGGGAATTGCCCTCGTTTTGGATGTACACATGTAGGCATATGTACAGTAAAGTGTTTGTCCTGGTCTCATGGAATGTGCATATTTTATTTATTTATAATGTTGGTCACACGCTTATACTGAAATCCAGGCGATACAAAACTTGTCTTAGAGTAGTGAGTTTCCAATGCAAACTGTGCACTACAGCACTCAGACCATTCCTTATTTAAGATCCTTCAAAACATTTAACAATAGACAGCTGCTTTATATTTACGGAGTTGCCAGAAATGACTAACCGCACCATCGGCGACGTTGCACGTATGAGAAAACAACACACAGCTCTAAACGTAACGCGTCGAACGCCGACGTTTTCCTTCCTGTTCTGCGCAAAAGGTTAGAGCTAGGAAGGAGCAACCTTCCAAAGATGACAGCAATCAGGCCGAGCGCGAAGAAGCAAGCTGCGTCGACAAGTCAGATGGGTAAACTGCATTCACCGCTTTCAGTCACACGTGTGAATTCAAAATATAATGTTGCAGTACGATGGTATACCCAGAACATGTATTCCTATCAATCCCAGACACTGATTCAGAATTTTGTTGAACGTTCAGGGCATCCGACAATCACTTATTCAGAATATGCATTGGCATTTCGGTGTTTGTGCACCGAGTTTGTGAAAAATTACAACACGCCCACTACAGTTGACTGCATCGAACCCGTGAAGTAGGCCTATCGGATGTCGGCAAGCGGCAAAGTATGTACGTTACTGAATAATCATCGTAGTGAGGAAATCAGTCAGTAGAGATGTAGTCTAGTATTAATTACTATATAATTGTTAGATGGTGAATATGCAATTTGAAACTTATTTTACATTCCTGTGAGAACATTCTATTCGGTGACGAGATGTGCACACGTTACAATAGACGCTGTAATAGATACAACTTGTATTGCTGTAATTCCTTGCCTCATGCACACTACCAGCTGAAGAGTGTACTGGCCCCTACCAGTCTAATAGTTGCACAGACAACTTAAGGGCGCCGCCTACCTACCTGCACGTCAGAGGCTCAGAAATGACGGAGACATAAGGGCGGCCTTGAAACGCACATCAAATGCCGCATCGCCTCAACAAGCCACGCTCTGAACTAGCGTACAAGCTTCCCGCCGAACCGTTTTCTCTATGGGACACTAAGCGGCGGCCATTCAATTTTATTGATGGAAAGTCTGTAGCAAAGTTCAGTGCACATCGCTATCTCAGTTTCACATATACCCGGTAAGTACATTTTGAAGTACGGCTGTCTGAAAAGGCCGTTTTTAGCCATGTTGGACGGCTTAGAAACAGTGTTTTATGAGCTTAGTGCCTTAGCAATGAGGTTCCGACATTGTTTAAAGTATGTTTTCTTTTCATACGTTGGCACAATGGGCACACGTGGCATAGTTTCATACAAAAACCTGTTTACCAGCACACTACAACACATCTGAAGCCTGAGGTAGGCGGCCGCCTTAAGAGTAGTGAATAGTCATTGCTAAGTACCGCTTTCGTTGGAACACATCCACGCTGTGCTACTGAATCTAATACATACAGCCACTAACTTTTGGTGAAAAGAAGTTGGCAACAAATTGTCTCATTGCCTTACGTACACATCTACAGCTGTACTTCATGGTTATTGTCTTTGTGCAGAGGCGTCACTCACTTGACTGCACCAATAAGAATTAGGTTACTACGACACCTCACGTCTAATATTTTCTGCTAGAACTTACAAGACGCTGCGTCCAATTACTAATCATGCAGCAGTAAAAAAATGTACATAAATGGCAGTGAAACAGTATGTACAAAATTCATATTATACTATTCAGTATATATGATATTTTTTCCAACATGCTAAGCATCCGCTACATACGACAACAATGTAAAAGCAGTGGGCAAATTAGGTGTTGGTCCCTGGCATAGTTTCCACACACGAGCAATTTTAATAACCAGCAGACGTAATACACCTCGGTGTTACACACACATACAACTACAATGGCACGCGGCGAACTAGACTCGTCACGAACGTGTCAGCATGTACTGCGCACTGTAGGAAAACTCATTACCGCAGAGTAAATTAACTGCACGGCACTGTGCGCCGAGCGTTGTACGCTCTACGGTATGGATCGCTTCTGAACATACGTCAGCAGCTTAAAAACCGTTTGCTCTAGAGTAAGGCACTATAAAGTCTTTATAGAGCCCTACTCTAGAGCTGTACGTCATACAGCGAGTACGCGAAAATATCAGTTTGTTTCTTTCACTCTTCTGACTGTCAGTTTAAATAACTTCACCACACAAGAGACAGCGCATATATATTGTTACACTTTTAAGGGATGCTTATAACTAAATTATTCAATATTTTATATTTGCACTACATTTTGTTCGTTTTGCAGATGTTATTTGTGCCTTCAGTTTCCTGTCATAAAAAAAATTACTTTCGTGT
This sequence comes from Medauroidea extradentata, assembly GCA_003012365.1. NCBI lineage: Eukaryota > Metazoa > Arthropoda > Insecta > Phasmatodea > Phasmatidae > Medauroidea > Medauroidea extradentata. Next base: position 31,082 of record PNEQ01116950.1, on the reverse strand, counting down.
TTTTACATAATGTGATGGCAAAGTTACAATTTGTATGTCACCGAAACTTACCATGAGCGAAACCCAGTTGACGATGAGATTGGTTACTTGATGCGTTTTTTAACAAAAAAAATTGACTACATTACCAGGCAATAAGAATGTACACGTGTATTCACACGACTTTGTTAAACAGCACATTTGCATCGTCTATTAATGATACCGGATAAATATATAACTTAAATACCTATAATCACCACATATTACTTTCTATTCAGAGATAGTGTAAAATTGCAAGCATATTTCGTGCCAAACTATTACTACGTTTCCATGTCGTTTTGAAATCGATTTCTAAACACTTGCCGTTTTGAAAACACTCCTGGAGATGGGATTCAAATAGATTTGAGTCTCAAGGTCGTTACACCAAAAATTGGGATCGTATCGGATTGAGTCGGGCGTAAATTGTCATGGAAACGTGGATCGTACTGAAAACGAATCGCAGGTAAACAAACACACATTCGATAGTTGTTACAGCCTTCAGATTTTCTGTTGACAGATGCAAATGAAATAGACTGAATAAAAATTATTATACGGTCATGAATTGACAATAATATTCTCGTATTCCATTTCGTTTTATTTAGCAATTTAATTACGTGTGTGGCCGAAAGAAAAATAAACAGATGACTGTGTGGATTTATTTATTTAATGTCAGCCAACGTAAATTTCAATTGTACCAACAATATCACAGGGAAATTTGGCCAGCGAACTGAAATCGATTTAAGTCGGATCCAAAGTTTACATGTAGACGGTATCGTACTCAGTCGGGATTCAATACTTGATTCGTTTTCAGAACTATATGAACACGTAGTTAGTGTATCGACCTGTGCCGTGTGTAATTGGTAGAGATGATGTATAGCGGATAAACTCAACTGTTTGCTGAGTTTCAACGCACGTTCAGTTTACCAGAAGATGACTGGCTCTCGCTTGTACGTAGAGCTGTTGCCCTATTTGACTGAGCCAATAAGAATCCCGATATTTAGGGACCCCTGATTTTCGCGAAAAGAATTTTGCCCCACTTTGTTTCAGTGCCTTACGTGCACATCTGCAATTCTACATCATGTTTATTGGCAGTATGTCTTTATAATGTGGCGTATTTCATTTGACTGAGCCAATGACAATAAAGTTCCTACAACAATGCACGTCTGTGATTTGCCGGTAGAATCTAAAGGCTCGAGGCAGTTAAAATAGCCAATTACTGACTACGAAGCATGCCTGCAGATGTGTACGTAAGACACCAGAACAAAGTGAGGCAAAATTATTTTCGCGAAAAACAGGGGTCCCTACCGATATTGTAATGTTTGCTGCCTGTTATTAGTCTGCAGACAGCTACGTTGTGTTAGTCACATAACACTCAATCGTTAGGGACAGGAAAATTTCGCGAATTCAATTACCTGCAGGCTAGAATCCACTGTACTATGCATACTCAAGCCATGACTATTCGTCAACTAACTACTACTCAGTGGAACAGCAGACAAAGAACGAATAGACGGGGCTTGAGTACGCATAGTACAATGGATTCTAGCCTACAGGTAAGTGAATTCGCGAAATTTTTCAGTCCCTACCAATTACACATGTCACAAAGAACTACAGTGTTTTCAAGGGTATGTTGGTCCAAAACATTTTCGCGATATACTATCATCTCTAGCGACTGAAGAATGGCTATTTAGTTGATTGAGCAGCGGAGTACCGTAGATATCTTTGTCCCACGTCAGATATGGACATGTTACATTGAAGAATAGCAAACGGTCAACTTTTCTCGCGACAAAATCAGTGTTCTCATTTATCCTGGACGATTCTCTCGCGCAGTCTAATGTGAAATGGCCTACCAGTCAATGAATTCCGCCTTGTCACAGGCAATGGTTGCCTCTATTGCCACCTTGTAACGTATTAAGTATACTACCAACACGTACATGTTCCAAAGCGGCAGGCAACGAAGCACTAACGGGAGTTGTTCGGTCAGTTGTGTCAGGTTTTTTGAAGGCAGGCGAGTCCATAGCTGGGCAGCACTTAAACAATACACATCGCTAGTGTTTATTTGTCCCTGCTGTTGCTTGTATTCTTACGTAACACAACTTTTCGTTTCGTACCTCTTCCCTCCCGTCATATTGTAGGTGTGCTCATTTCTCTAGAGCTGCGTCGCATTGTATCTCATCAATCAACACTATAGGCTGTTCACTATAAACTTAGCACTCAGCATAATTCGTAATGAATTAAAAATATGTTTTGTTGGGCATTTTGAGCGTGTTGAAACGTTTACACTGGTTTTTAGTTACATGGAAGTTTTCATAGTAAAAATAGTAAAGATGGCTGCAAAATGCCTAAAAGAAAACTTTATGAAGTGCTCACTTTATCGTGAACAGTCTATACAAAACTAAACTCTGCTGCGTGTCCCGTTACACAGTCACGGGCTACCCATGTTTCCAACACGACCCCCCCCCCCCCCAAAAAAAAAATGCCAGTCTATGGTAAGAAATCTTTACTTGATGTCGTTTGCACCGACATTGAAACAAGAATGTTAAAATTTTCAGCACTTTGTTCAATATAGATACCAGAAATGTTTTTTTAATAAAAAAAACTAATACGTGACCTACACAACTACGTATTTTTCTACATGTACATATATTCACACAAATACTTGCTGTCTAATATTCACTTCCCATATCATCTTCGAACAGAGACCATAGAACAGTGCCTCTCATAGGGCCTTCACAAAAAAAAAATGCTTGTGTTTATGTCCCTTGTAAAGGTTCGGTCTCACTAGCAATATTAATCTGATTTCTCACACTCTGGAATACATAGATACATATATACACATACATATCGTAACTGCAACAAGGTATATAGCGCTTAAAATAGCTACTGATCTTACCCTACAGTGCAGACATATCTGGAATATCGACGTACAATAATGTCACAATCAAACACGCAAATAATTGTATATATTTATTTTGTAAAGATCTTCGTACGGACTATTCCAGTAACATTTTTTTTTTGTAAACGTTCTCTTAGAAACAAAATTCACAGTTTTAGTTTCGTGAAACGCCGCTGCAGCTTAATCAATAAGCTGTGGAAGGTTAAAAGAAGCACGACAAAATAAACTAAATAAAGTTATGCCGGCGTAACTGTCGGATAAGTGCACTGGTCTGTGGAATACATTATGACTTGTGCCACTAACGCATTACCTTAATTCGCAAAGTCTGGAAGAACGAGAGATATGTGCGCCGTTTTTAATTGTATGCAAACATACATTTAGGTCCTTCCCCCTCTTAAAATCAAAGAAGCGGATTTATTAATAAGCCCCACAGAGCACCACTTCTATCTGTGCTTTTTAGGACATGTCGTATAGAGGCGGCAGAAATAAACGACGTTTCGCCTTGCAGTGCAGCAGGCATCTTCTGCAACTAAAGCATACCATCCCAACCTGAGGCTCCGTACGATAAGGGTATAGTTATCAATTGTGGATAAAATATAATAAAATATGTTTGCGATTTAGAATTCACAGCTCACAGCTGCCGGCTTATATTAGAAAAGAAAAATACTTAAAATTAATTAAATTAATGTTAGAGAAAAAAGGATAAGTTGTTTAGCCATTGTTTGTAACGTTGAAATAAAAAGGGGGGTGGGGTGGTTAGCAGCAAAAATTATATTATTATTATTATAACAATAAATAACCATAGTGGTAACTTTCGGAAAATGTTTTTCTTTCCAGTAAAATGCCTCGAATAAGAGAAGCAGAAACACTTACACAACTCCACAGGTATTATTTTAAATGAAGGAAGTAACACTGCAGCGCAAGGCATCTTTGCTCATGCCCCATACTGTACTTCATGCACCCATGCTTATATGTTCAGAAAATTGTACTTGCCTTTTCCTTTGCAAATGGATCTGAAAATAAAACTGAAATTTGCATCAAATTTATCTTATATGGAAGTAAAGCAACTACCTTTGCCCAGTCTCAATATACGCAGCTGTAGATATGCCCTGTTGTCTGTTGCAGCATACACTTGGTTCGTGACGACTGGCATAATCAGCGGACTGGTAATGGTTAGGTTCCACGGTAAGTTATGCCAAAACAAGGATGTGCCACGTATACTGTTTATCAGTTTCGTGATACTGTAAGTCGTTTTCACAGCGCATACAGGAAAATGTCTTCAACATGTACCTAAGGCGTGATCTTTCATTTATTTCAAACAATTGCAAATAACTCAAATATTTTTCCTACCAAATGCTTCGAAAAAATTTGAGACTGTGTACAGTCATATGATACACAATTTTGCCAGAGTGTTTTTTAAAACAATGAACCGTTTGCTAGCAGAAAATTATTTTGCTTCATTTTGGCTTACTTTGACAACAAAATATGTAATATTTCAGGGGGGAAAACCTAAAAATTCGTTTGGTGTATTGCAACTGAAAAATACAAACGGTGACATATAAGTGTTAAAACTGTAAGAATTACCTTTTGATATATGTATTAATTTGCGTTAAAATATATTTTCGAAACCACTGCAAAACTAAGGAGCGAGGCATTAAGAGGTCGTGGTACATAATTCAACGCTAAGAGCATTAATCTATAACTGTAGGTTTCTTAACGCCAATTTGCGAAAGTTAAGCAACAGAAATCCTAGACAATAGTTTTAGCTAACGTTTTAAACAACATTGTTTCCAGTGTTACGAACTTCTGAGGCACAATCTCTGACGCCGGAACCTCGTGCATTTAACTGCGGCGCACGAGATCACGCGTAACGAATGAGTAATGCTGGATAAATATTTACTCATAAAGTTGGCAAATACCATTTTCTAGGATTGTCATTGAGTATTTTATCCATATTGGCTTCGAAAAAAGCGTAGAAATCAATTGATGTTTCCAGCGTTTATTTATCTACCACGCACTCTTGTGAGCTAGCTAGACCTCGTGCCGTCGCTTACACGCAGTCGTAATTCGCTCAATAACCACTGCTACAAGGACATATTAAGGTTGCCGCCTACCCCACGCTTCAAATGCGTTGCAGTGTGTTCGTAAACAGGTTATTTCTACGAAAATATTACACGTGTACCCATTGTGCCAACGTACGAAATGAAAACAAACTTCAGACAAGGTCGGAACCTCATTGTTAAGACGCCACGCTCATTGAAAACACTGGTTCTAAGCCCTCCAGCATGGCTAAAACGGCCTTTTCAGGCTGCCGTACTTCAAAATGTACTAACCGGATGTATGTGGAATTGAGATTGCCACCTGCACTGAACTTGGTTGCAGACTTTCCAGCAATAAAATTGTATGGTCACCGCTTAATGTCCCATAGTAAAAACCGTTCGGCGGGAACCTTGCACGCTAGTTCAGCGCTTGGATCGTTGAGGCGACGCGGCATTTGATGCGCGCTTCATGGTAGACCTTACAGCTCCGTCGCTTGTGAACCTCTCACGCGCAGGAAGGCGGCGCTCTTAATGGTACATAGATTACATATTATATCTGTTCTTTCCATTTCAACAAATGAATCCTAAATTAACCCAATGCCACACACGTCGTAAAATCCGGCCTGATTTGAAGCTATCGCAGACAATGGAATTTTTTCCGGAAACCAACTAATATGACGGTTGTAGGTCCCATAATTCCCAAAGAAAATATACAAATGAATTATTTATAACATAGTTGAAATAAAAATAATAAACCATTTGTTTGTAACACTATGACTCACGCAAAAGAAAGTTTAGAACACTAGTTACATAGCCTAACTACAGTCTGCGGTAACAAGTTGAGGCTTTGAGGAAACAATACTGGCGTGCAAGCTCGCGTAGCTTTCCGTTGCTGACGAGCTGCTCCATCAGCAATGTGAGTGGAGGGGGAGGGGAGGGGGGAGTGCTGTCACGTAACGCGGTGTCGAGGGCCACAAGGGATAACCGGCAAGGTGTGTTATGGAATCCCCCTCCCCTTAAGGCATTTTAGTAGAAACAGAACGGGCCTAAGCAATCAACTATATCGTCTATTCACAGTAAAGCGTGCAGTTTTGAAGCCTAGCCTGTATTACAACTCTTAACAAAATATTTCAGTCACTTTTTAACTGAAGCATACGGGTATGAGTAGTAAAAAAAAATTACTTACATCGATACGGTAAGCCGGCCTCCGTAGCGTGGTCGGTAGCATGCCGGCCTACGGTGAGAGAGGTCCTGGGTTCGAATCCCAGCACGGGCATGGATGTTTGTGTCGTTTTCATAGGATTATATAATTTGTAAGCCACCCCTTACTAAGCCTAACAGTAAAAACTTGGGGATATAAATAAACGTTCTAAAATAAAAAATAAATAAAATCAATATAATAACTCAAGCAGAAAAAATATAAATGACATATGTAACTTCATTAAAATGTTTCAAGAAAATAGTTTTATGTGTGTACACACATCACCACAGCCACACCCACCCATACACACGTGACAATCTTGTATTTTCACAATTTTTATACAAAACCACTTCCAATATGATTGTACACTAAGTAACTAGTGGCAATTTTTTTCTAGCAGTGTAAATTATCTCATTTATGCTAGCGATTTCGATTTTAGAATGGGTGTATTCCAAGATCAGTACAATATTGATTTTGACAAGTAGTTTCTGTGAATTTTTTTTTACGACAAAAAGTCATCAAAGGTAATGTATAGGAAGTGAACTATGTTGGCTGCACTCACGCGATATGGGACATTTTGCCCTAGATCAGTCATGACCAAGTGCCTATCAAAATATCATTAAGTTTGGAACAGGCGGAGTCAGTCGCTAATGTTATGCACTCAGCAACAGATAAACTCTTACATGAAACATTATCGCCTTCTCAGGGGTCAAGAGTTTTGCTGTTACGTCAGTTAAAAAAAAATATTCCTAACAACGTTTATTGCTTTTTACAAACGAGAATTCTTACACACGAAGATAGTTTCGTGGTGTCGCAAAATAAATACAAGCTTCAATGACGATTGTTGCCAACAGGATATGTGCCATTGCGTACGTTCATCACAGTACGTGCAAGGAAACATAAACCAATATATGTGTATGGATTAGTCACATTGATTACGTAACCTGAAGATGAAAAACAGCGAGGAAAATATATTGATGCATACGTATGCATGGAAACGTTTGAAAAAAAAAATTCATGTACACGAAGAAAAATATTTTGTGGCAGCTACAAAATAAATTGAGTGGGTATTTACACTACAAAATTTATTTTGTGGTCAACCCAAAAACATTTTGTTGACACCACTAAAATATTGTGGCCAACACAAAATTATTTCGTGATTACTACAAAATAATTTTTCAGGGAAGACTTTCCAAATAATTTTTCTTTCAGTGTATAGGCGACTCCGTACTATCATAATTACTGACCTACTGTAGAACTGGTTTTTAAAAAGACATTAACGATTGCCTAACTTTCTCTCGCTACCATTGTTTCATATCTTCCATCTACCTTGATGTTGTTCACTATCTGAAATCTTCTTCTCGCCCATATTTTTTTACTACATTTTCACCTCTACTAGCTTCTCCGAAGAAGCGTGGAACTTGTTCTTCTTTTACAATCTGAGAATTTGTCAATGATACATTTAATTGATAAATAACTGCCTGTGTTATTCTTCGATACTTGCTAAAAAAGAAACACGGTATTGTCGCTAACATTACAGAAATGTTCGCAAATTAAGAGAAAAACACTTATTTATCTACGAATTAAAAAAAAATATATATATATATATCGTTGACAACTGTATGGAAGATGGAAAAGAACGTTATCAAAAGTCAGAAATTATAAAAAAAAAAAAAAAAAAAAAAAAAAAAAAAAAAAAAAAAAAAAAAAAAAAAAAAAAAAAAAAGACATATACAAGACGTTGGTGAGACATACTCTCTAATTTAATATAAGGTCTTCAACGTCATGTATTTCTATATCACTCGTCGAATCATTATTATTTCCTCCTATATATAAATAAATTTCTTCATAAACACTTCCTAAACTGTCAATTTCCTGCCCGACTTCAATTTTCCAGTTTTAACCATAATTGCTAATGTTATGTACTCAGCAACAGATAAACTCTTACATGAAACAATATCGCCTTCTATTAGTACGGCCACAAAGACGACCCGGGTTCGATTCCCGGCGGGGTCGGTCCCGGATTTGCGCATGTGGGAATCGTGGCGGACGATGCCGTTGGTCGGCGGGTTTTCTCGGGGATCTCCCGTTTACCCCGCGCCCTTTCACTCCGACGCTGCTCCATACTCATCTCATGTCATCCCTCACTAGCGCTTAAGACCTCGATGGGTGTTCAAGTGCGATGAAGTCATAATTTTATATTTATATGAAATAGTGTTAGTTTTATAGACGATACTTGTGAGTACAGTTTCCTCTTACAAAACAATTTTAGCTGGCGCAGTTTTCTCATAACGGTGCGTCAACGTCAAAATGTGCACGTTCTGCTGCCATGCAAATAGTGAAAAACAATTTACTTAAGTACGTGAAAAAATTCACAATGAAATAACATACTATGGGCTACGTAATAAAATATTTGAAAAAAATTCCGCGAACTGGTTTTGTGTTTTAAAAAAATTGCTGAATTTGCAACTTTTTTCTGAACATTTGCGATTGTTTTTAAATTAAAAATATTACGTTGTGGAAGTTTTACTGCATAGCTTATAAGACGTAAGTTCACAGTGAATTATTTTGTTTAAAAAGGTCAGTTGGTTTTCACTATTTGCATGCCAGTGTAACAAGCAAATTTTGACATTGACGCCCCGTTATGAGAAAACTATGACAGCTAAAATTATTTCGTAAGACTAAAATGTACTCACAAGTATCGTCTACAAAACTAAAAATATTTCATATAGATATAAAATTATGATTTTATCTCACTTGAACAACCTTAAGCGCTGATCGAAATCTCTCACTCACTCTTATAGTACGGTTACACATCTTGCAAGAAAGTAGAAACGTCTGCATATATTTCAGGCTTTATAAAATACATTAATTTTACATACGATTTTATTTAAAAAGGCTACCTCTAGCAATTTTCGACAAGACGACTTTTTTTACTAATCTTCCGCGCTTGTTTAATATCCTGTAGTAGAACATAAATTATAGTAAAGTGTTCCGAAGTACTTAGAATAAAGTAGAGTCATTTATAAGACACTGTACAAAGTTTCGTTATTTAATATTAAGTAGTTTTTGAAATTATAATTAAAATGCAATTTGAAAGTCTATTTTCAGGGTATCATTACGCCCACAATTTTCACTTTAGGGACAAATTTAAAACACATTATTTTCGACACCGCTGCTTGCGAGCTATCACCACACGAAATAACACACTCCATCTTGATTCATTCTGTATATTACCCCATACTCTTACTGTCCAAGCATTTGTTCCAACTACGCATTTGCAACCTCCGTCTCTCCCTTCCCATTCCATGTACGGAAACCTACTTGTAAACTGTTTTTAAAGAAATTTCATTAGCATCAACGATGTGAGTTTTTGCTCACGATGGTACATTATCGTCTGTTACACGACTTCTATGTAAGTAAATATGTCAACTTTACAAATATGCCGTTTAGCAATTAGCTACTTTACCTGTAAAAATGCGGAGATAAGCTCATAACTGTGACTAGTTACAATTTATGAAAGTAAACATGTTACCATTATGATATTTAAGAAGTTCTTTGTCTCCAAATATACGCACGTGGATGTCCGCAATAATTCAGCAGTTATATTTTAATAGTAACGAAATTGTAACAATTCATACAAAATATCTACATGTATTTGTTTTAAAAAAAGAATGACTGCCTCTGGTGAAGTTACATGCGCACTCCGAGAGTTCTAGTGTCCGACCACTTTGTTGCAACGAACCAACAAGCAATGAGACAAGAGAGAGGAATCACGTCCATTCTCAACCCAACTACAGAGCAAACAACCGAGAAGAAGACGCTGGATCGTCGCTAAAAGCACGCGACCCTAAGACGTATATTCTTCCTGAAGAAGCAGGGGGGACTGGTGATCGTAGCTGACCTGGAAAGTATGCGGGTCGGAAGAACAGAACCTACGGTACTGGCGCGGAGTGAACCTAGACAGGCCGGCAGTCTGCTTGGCTAACGGGCCGAGCGGGAGAGCGGGTTTCAGGCTGGCTGAACTGTAACACCGCACACACACACACACACACACACATGCGATGTAATCCGGAAAAACACGCCCGCGGCTGCCCAGCCATGACAGTCCATCGCCCAGTTGGTCGAGTAGTCAGTTCGCGTTGATTCCTATCTTCTCTAACGGCCTTCAAATGCAACACCTTCGACGTGGATGTGACTTCTGTGCCGTGCAAGACAGCAATTTGAGAGGGCGTGTACGTAGACCAACGTTAAGGTGGCCGCCTGCCCAAATCACCGAACTACGGTCGTTACACGGTTGTTCAAAGTACATGTTACACGTGCATAGTGTATGTTCAAACATCCAATGTCCAGAGTAACAGGGAAGATGAAGAAGACTAATACAAATATATTTCGCCAGATAACCATGTGTCGGAAACAAATAGTTTAGGAGTATTGAGTATTCAGGGGTATCGGGTGTGATTGAGAAGACACCAATGGTAATGTAATGGTTTACAGTAATTTTTGATCAATGTTAATATATATATATATATATATATATATATATATATATATATATATATATATATATATATATATATATATATATATAT
>PNEQ01116950.1:0-20242 GCA_003012365.1 Medauroidea extradentata | reverse complement strand
ATTCCTCCTCCGAGATGACAGGGCTAGAATACACTTCAGTTTTCATGTAGCCCCAGAGAAAGAAGTCCAATGGGGTGAGGTATGGTGATCACGTGGGCCAGTGTACAGATCATCCGCGGCCGATCCACCGATGGTATTGGTAAGTGCTGCACGAACCGGTTCTGCAAAGTGCGCTGGGGTCCCATCATGCTGAAACCACATTCTCCCTCTGACATCGCTCAATAAATAAAGTACCGTTAACAATTACCCTCGTCGTCTTCTGAATCACACCCGATACCCATGAATATCCATTACTTCTACACTATTTTTTTCCGGCTCATGGTTATTTGGCCAAATTTATTTGTATTTGTCTTCTTCAATTTCTCTATCAATTTGGACATTGAATTTTTTAACAACTTATATACACATTTTAGGTTCACCACTGCTCAGTATAGTACAGCGGCCAAAAATTGCGAAAATGGGAATTTTTGCGGTGCTCTTCAGGTATGATAATCTCGGCGTGTGCAGTACACCGCTGTCTAAATATTTCATAAAATGACAGGATCACCACTTAAGAGGCCCGCCTCGTTGCCATAAAATCACACTGCAGCGTGTTTGAAGAAAACGTTTTACACCGAAACTAATACACGTGTGTTCACGCCGTTTCTCAACGAAAAGAACACACACTTCAGACGACTGCCCTTAAGTACTTTCAAGACAACACACGTATTAGAAATCCCCTTTTAGGGCACGTCAAAATGGGTTAAAACGGGGTCTTCAGGCTGCTATAGCGGAAAATATACTAGCCGAATACATGTGAAACCACTTAAGGGTAGTGCATTGGAATTAAGTAAAGTGATTTCGTAAATAAAACAATAGGGTCACCACTTCACTCACACAAACACATGTGCCACGAGGCGGGCCCTTTAATGTCTCATAGAGTCGAGTTATCGGCGAGAAGACTGCACACTACTTCTGTGACTTGCGCCTAGAGACTAGTGTGAGGCGAGATGCACGTACTCTGTCTTCCTTGCCACACTTCTAGGCTTCGAAAGTGCAAAATAGTCCACGTAGTCAGCCACCTTAATACAACCCATTAACTGAAGTAAACTAGTTTGGAAACACCAAAAAGAGGTCAATCCAAGGAAACAACTTAATCCAACTTTGATCAACATGTTCTTCAAACATTGATTACTTCCTCATGTCATCTTCGTGACGTCGAAGTTTTGCACTTTTAGTCGTGGCGCACGAAATTGCCCGCAGTTAATGCGTTACTACCTTGGTAAAATATTCGCACACATAATGGGCAAAAATGTCGTCCATGATTGCTGTTTTATATTGACTTCAAAAAACTGTAGTTATGTCATCTTCCCCGATACGTGCATTGCGAATGATTCGCAAGGGACGGCAGTATTTTCTGCTTCACTTCTCTCGTAGTTATAACTACGCAGACACTGAAAAAAACTAACGAAAGTCTTAAATTAGAGGAATCTGTAGCAGCACTTGCAAACTGACTAAGGCTGCCTTTGTCTTCCAGTTATAAAGGGCGGACATTAGCACGGTCACTGAACATCTGCACACGGCTTGTGGACGTTTAAAGTCGTGCAGAGAGGATGCCCCAATATGAGTGCGCTTTAATGACACGTTCAGTGTAGTTCAGTACGCATATTCCTACATCACAACACCCGCATGATACCTTTAACCCACAGCTGCTGTAGTTAGAATAATATTACCAGTATGGTGTCACATTAATTAAGGCAGAGGTAGGCGTCCTTGAGAATTGTAATTTCAAATGGTTTTATTTGCAGACATGAAGAGAAGCCCTCGTCTGGCGTATTAACGGTGTTGTAGCGTGTCGTGCGTATTTTTTAAGGGGGCACGCATTTAGAATGTGTTTGACTGTAGTGAAAACGGTTTGGCTTTTGTAGTTTTTGTGTAATGGCATGTCAAAATTCAAATTTGCACAAAACGGTTATATACTAGAAGGGAAAACCAACTAATTGACCGAAATGAAATAATTCACACGGAAGAAAAATGGCACAGGCTACGCCAATATATGTGTGTGTATGTGTATGTGTATATACATAAACATTGCACTGACTTTTTGTATTAAAAAAGTACTGAATTAAACCAAAAAATTGTTAAGTTTCACTTTCTTAAATACCAAAAATAATCAATGCAGTGTTTATACATATCTTGGCGTGGCCTGTGCCATTGTTCCTCAGTGTGAATTATTTCATTTCGGCGATTCAGTTGATATACCTTCCTAGCAGTAAATAGTTTTGCAAAAATCTGGATATTGGCATAAAATTATAAAAATTTCAAAGTGTATGTCTACAAAACAAACAATGTCTTGTACAAATAGTTTCGCGTTATTAAGTCAGAGCAGACTAGGCTCTAAGTTACCGCAAGCTCGTTTTACTTCTGTTGTTTACCAACAGTTTGTGTGGCACACCTGAATGACCTGTTTTACCAATGATATTAGTTCTACTATAAAATGCTCACTATCATGTACTGAAGGCACACAGTGTTACGAAGGCTCCAAGTCAATAACGTCCAGGAGTGTGATCGAGTTGAGTGAGTATACGCCAGTGAATTATAGCTAGAGGAAGGAATTTTCGGCGAAAAGAATTTTGCCCCAGTTTGTTCCAGTGACTTACGTGTGCATCTACAGCTGTGCTTCATGGTTATTGGCAGCATGTCTGTGTGAAGTCACGTCTCTCATTTGACTGTGCCAACCACAGTAATGTTAGTGCGACACCACATGTATGTTATTTGCAGGTAGAACCACAAAACACGTGACAGTTAAAACATCCAATCACTAACTATGAATCAGAACTGTAGATATGCATATAAGGAGCTGATACAAAATGGGGCAAAATTATTTCCGCGGAAATTTCATAGCCCTAAGTATAGCTGGTCACCAAAAAAAAAAAAAATTACGCGAAATTTGTATGTCTCTACTAATAAACATTACCCAGGTAAGTAGGTTGTCTTTATTGATACGTGTCTCTGGCCTTGTACAGCACTAACCATACAGTTCGTAATTCTCTCAACATGCCGCGCTGTACTGCCCGCGGTATACGTCGTGAATATCTCGCTCCACGCCGTCACAAATCCTAACGACCCTGCCAGACGTCAGCTCGCATACAGCTCCGTCCAGTGCCAACATGGAGTCTCTGGTCACGTACCATATTATCCACACCCCACCCGTATTTTGCGCGGAACAATAACACCAAGGGAGACTCTCGAACGCTCGTCTTAAAATAAAAGCAAAATTTCAGAAAACAAAAAAAAAAATTCGTTTTAAAGAACTGCCAGAAATAGCTCACATGCTTTTTATACAATACATGGATACCACACACGCAAGCGTTAAGAGCTTGTTCCCGAGTTTTTTTCAGACTGGTGCCAATAATTCAAATATTTTTAAACCAAAAGTATTGAAAAAATTTTAGTCAATGTGCAATCACACGATTCACAATACTGTGGACGCGTTTTTTTTTAAATAATGAACCATTCGCCAGCAAAAAAAAAAAAAAAAAAAAATTCTTTAATTTTTGCTTATTTCCACGACAAAAACGTGGTACTTTGGATAATGAAATCTAAAAAAACCGTTCAGTATAATTCTACAAAAAAATTCAGCTACAAATTATAACTGTGCAGCGAAATTTTGATATGAGTATTAGGTAGCATTTAAAAAAATATTTTCGAAATCACTGCAAAACTCCGTAACAAGGCCGTAACACAAAATATACCATGTTTTCTAAACTTCCGCAATGGGTTAAGATATTTTGAACAATGCCTACGTCTTTAGCGCTGATGACGAGTGACACGATGTAAGGAGCGACGCCGGAACGCAGGTGCGGGAGAAAACGCACTGACCAGCGGCATCGACCGGTACAGTTCCCACATGTAAAAATCAGCAGACCGACCCCGCCGGGAATCGAACCCGAATCGCTTTGATGGGGGGGGGGGCAAGATTTCTAGCCTCTGCGCCAACCGCCACCCCAACATCCCACAATAATAAAACATATGCGTTCCGTAATGACAATGTTGGATCCTCCTAAATATTTTGCTTTGGGCAATTTTAATACATTTCTGGTAAACGAAAAAAAAAAAAAAATAGTATTCGAGTGAACAGTGAACACTACTAAACTCTCTGCCATCGAAATAGCAACTACGTCGCATTTAGAAAGCAACTCCGGCGTCACTTTAAATTCCTACCTATGTAGTAAATATAGGTCTTTGTCTTTGGCACAGACATCATCCCAAAACAGTATTTTGAAATCGTGCATATTACTTAGGAAATTTTATGAAAATAAAAAATGGCGCAAACAATGAAATCATTAAAAGGTAATGAACCTAAAGTGTTTTAAAATTTTGGCAGCTTCTGAAATCACTCTAAAAAAATAGTTTGTAAATTTACCAGACGTGCGTATATAGGGGCGCTAAGAAAGTCGGTATGGTAAAATAGTTTCCCAGACATCCATAGTAACATTCCTAAACATTTTTATAAAACAGTCAAATGTATACTGAAGTTACCAGACTTATATTGTAACAACTGTAAATGCTTGCATATATACAAGACGAAGTATGGTAACTGTACCATACTGCGTCTGGGATAATAACTTCCTAAACATTCAAGGAAGTTTTTCTACAGTGATGCTATAGTACCAAGGCAGAAATAAATACCTAAAATACAAAAAACTGAGAATCGTATAAAGAGACTGGTGTAATCACCTAACCCAAGACGTGAAGAAGAGGGAAGCACATCATTTCTGTTCCTCCATTTTGTTCTTGCCTCTGCCATATTGCCGGACTGATGCAGTTGTGAGAGTTCAGCGAATGGCTGATGCACTATCCTAAAGTTACTGCCTAACTCCATTTTCCTGATGCGTCGCCGAAGTTAACTCAAGTTTTGCCACTTTTATTTTGAAACCTCGCCAAAGTGGTTGTGCTAATAAGATTCTAACTCTACCGTAGCGCTGCCTGTTACCGTAATGGGAGGATTCACTTAAAATCGGACTCTAGTCGGGATCACGATGGCAGAACATAAAATAAATCTTACTGACTACAAAAAACATGTTAAATTTGGAAAACTTTCCCACATACGAAACAACCAATGCGTGCTACTTATACACGACATTGCACGTTCTGTTTCATAACGATTCATTGGCGCACGGATACTCTCGTATTTTTGTGTTCATAATTTCGTATCAGATCCCTACATCGACTCTCTATATATTTATAATAAGTCACGAGGTTGACTTGGGTAGGGCAAACAGATGAAGGTTTCAAAGAATAAGCCGAGTAAGTTTTCTACCCTTCAAAAATACACGGGAAAGGCTTATCTATCGCCTTGTAGGCAACCTTACTCGAGATCATGGTAAGCGGGTGTTAGCAAACGAAACAAGCAGAGAGACGAGAAAAAATGTAAACAGTAAACATAACCAAAACTACAATGAAGTGATACTGTACGAAAAGAGTATCATATGTAACATGTCAAATGTACTGCTGTTGTCACATTTAGTAAAATATTCAGCAACTGTAAAATATACGAAAGATTAATTTTAATTCCCTCTATGTTTAAACCATTAATTGCTTGCAGGTGTGTAGACATAGCCGAACCTGGTGATCGACAAATCCTGGAGCAAACCTACCCAACTCTAGCAGGCAGACTACTTTAAACACACGTAGTAACGCAGAGTGTGTCACTACCCCCCCCCCCAGCCATGGCCGAGGCTTTGGTGAGAGGCGACTGGTTTGAACACTACATAACAGCGACACGTAAAACACAAGATCCTCCCAAATTTTCCCCTGGTACAAGCGCTGAGAAACAGCCATTCACTACCAAACTGTCGCTTATTGCTAGCGCTCCACGTCTGGCTAGATGGAAATTCTGAGAGCAGGACACTTTAACCAAGAAGGGCTTACGTGCGCGCACTGAAACCATTCCTTCCTCTAGAAAAAAAACATAGGCGCCGAGCTGCAAACTAAACGAACGCTGCACTCAAGGTCTGTTACGAAGAAAGGTTTCCAAAAGGACATTTACACGGCCGAGCCGTCGCTAACTGTGGAACAATTTCTGCCGCGCTGTGCCGATGGCAACGAAATAAGATTAGTTAATTAAATTTAAAAAATAAAACTCCAAATCATTCTTCCACTTGGCTTTAACTAATGTGCACACATTTGAGTTGGTACATGGTTCTTAGGTATCTTAGTAATACATTTAAAAAAAACGATTTCTTAAGTTTAGTCAATCATAAACAAGTATGGCAGTATATATTCGACCTAATTCACATAACAACACTTACGTTGCTGTAACTTTGAAAATATATTCCACAGTGTAGAATTTCAACGTAAACGCACGTTTCGCGATAGTTATGGATGTTTTGTGTTAGACACATTAGTGAAACGTTATTGTTATGCAGCGTATTTAAATGTTTTTCTCACTTCGAACATTTTATGCATGGCCTTGGGAATGACTGTTACAGCGAGAATTAAAATATCCTATGTGTCTTTAAACTGACTGCAATTATCTACTGCGTGGTTCTTAAATTTACTACTTGCCAATTTGAGTATTTAACAGTAAAAATAGTTAAAATAACTGTTAAGGTTCCACCCACCCAAGTGAAAAGTACTGTAATTTTACGGAAGTGGCTTCCGTAATATTTTGTTTACGGAAATTTGTCCGTATTGCCAGTTTACGGATGTTTGACCGTAACTTTACATAAATTTATGAAAATATGTTTCTACAATTTTAAAAAGCGTATTTTACTGTGTTTCTTTAAAAAAAAATGGTATTAATAATCACTATGAATCCTGGATGTCAAATACAAAAGTTGTCGCTTATAAAGTTGATATCTTACCACTGCATGGACTCGTTTACTCGTAACTTGTCATTGTGGTTCAATGGGGTCCGGCCGCTTGGCTCAGTGGGCCAGTTCGGCCACTTGGCTCAGTGGTTAGCGCTCCTGGCTGCTAAGGCAAGGGTCCCGGGTTCGATTCCCGGCCGGGGAGGTGGCATTTCGCTGCTGCCGTCAGCCGTGGGAACAGCAGCTGAATGCACGCAACTAACTCTCTGCGCTTCTTACTAGGGAAACTAAGCCATAGTCAGTCCCACGAGAGACTGCACTTTCCTGGCAGCTGGCCAACTTCAATTCAATAAATTAATCAAGTTTATTATTTTCGTTTAACAGTGGATTTGCTCACCCAGTGAGAAAATTAATGTGTAATGATTAGGGGCGTGAAAAATTCAGATTTTCTTTTGGGTACAAGCTAACATTTAAACAACTGCAAGTTCATTTTACTTTCCCAACTGTCCCTTAATATCATGGATTCCTATTTATGCTACTTAACTAAGTTTTATTTTTTGTATTCCTTAAAGAGAGCAGATATTGAAAAACCGTTACATAGAACTGTTCGAAATTGTTTGTATAATGTACCCTATTTTTTTAAACATAAATTTGTATAATTTAATTAAGTTGATAACTAGCCAAAATTACAAAAACTTACGTTTTGAAAAAAAAATTAGGCTACAACATAAAAAAATCAATTTCCAACGTTTCTATGCAACGGTTTTGCGGTATCTGTTCTATTTCAGGATTTACAAATTAAACTCGCAAAAAAAGCATAAACAGGAACCCGTGGTCTTGACGTATTTGACACATTGTGGACGACGCTAAGCTAATAATAAAGAAGTAACTAAATGTAGACCCAAACATCACTGATGTCTGCTTGAGTAGGCTGCACAGTATCCTTGGAGGCTAGCCTACAAGTCAGTGAACGAACACGCAATTTTTTTTCCGGTTTCTATAAATGATGTAAACAACAGAGAAAATCCTACAAACCAAACTGTGTTGGTCAACGTATCACAAAATACTATGTCAACACTGCTACCAGAAAAGCGCACGCCTTCGTGGGACAGAGCATACAGTCTGAACACATACACTTGTGGAGTCAGCCGTCAACAACACGCACAGGTATTCATTTACTTTTGAACTAGCTGAACAACGTTCTTTAGTATTTTATAACACGATTTTCTTTAACATACTATCCATGTGTGAGATTGTCGATATGACAACCTCTTCAAGCCATGATCACTTTCAACAACGAGGTAAATCTTACGAGAAATACATATATATATTTCCTATTTACGTACCCAAACAAGAACGCTTCCTACGAAAAAATAAAAAGGGGAGAAGAAAATAAGCACTATATGAGTGGCAATCATTATTTTATGTATCCGTATTCCTCATACGACGTTATTTCTGAACGAACTCATGATAAAAAAAGAAGAAGAAGAGAGAGAGACTGCCAAAATTACGTTCGTCTACATTTTCTCGTTTTACGACTTAGATAACCTTTTCCGCTTCATTTCTAAGCGCAAAGAGCAAAAAAAGTTCCACACATTGACCTTGAAACCTCAGCATTACGCAGTAGCCACTCATTCATTATATTTAGTGCTAAGATTCGAGTATGTTTCCACCCATGGTATTCTTGCCTACGCAACAGACATTCTGCACTGTAAAAAAAACTTTCTAAAATGTTTAGGAAGTAACTAACATAAACACAGTATGGGACAGTTATCATACTTCGTCTTGTAAATATGCAAACTTTTACACTTGTTACAATACAAGACTGATAACTTCAGTATACATTTGACTGATTTATAAAAACGTTTATGAGTGCTACCATGGATGTCTGGAAAACAATTATACCATACCTACTTTCTTACAGTTCCTATACGCACGTGTGGCAAATTTACTAACTATTTTTTTAGAGTGTAAATATAACTACAAGTGAAACTTAATATGTATAAAATTAAAAAAAAAACCACGACTGTAAGTTGGTGAGGAGTTGGATATCCTGCAGATTCCAGATGATGCTGCAGCATCAGGTCAAGGTGACCATGTTATTGTAATATCATTGAAGTCACAGGATACTACATTATAACAGATCAGACTAGTAGAAGTTCCTCACATCCCTTCAACAACTTGTAAAGAGCTGATAATCTTCAAACGGCTGAACAGATTTTCTTGAATCATAACTATGAACACTCTCGATAAAATCACCTTTCAAACAAAAAAAAACTAAATCAAAATCGACCCATTCGTTTAGGAGCTACGATGCGACAGACAGACACACAGATAAACACGTTAAACTGATGATACCGCTGTTTTTGCGTCGGGGGTTAAAAAAAATTTAGTTTGATTTACCCCTTTCCTGACGCTGATTATTTAGGGGAGGGGAGTAAATAATATACTACACATAAATATATACATTAGAAGCCTATGAGCCACACTATTGCTATACACAACGGTTATCACTGGGAATACAACAGAATACAATTCCGTCACACCTACAAACCATCGTCACACGAAATGCTCCAGATGGGAACCAGACAATGCTACTGTCCGACTAAGTACCTCCACTGTACTGTAATGATTTCAATAAAAAATAAAAACTAATTCCAAACTGTTATTTTTTAACTATTCTTGCAATGGTGGGGAAGTTACAAACTAATGAAGTATTTTGGACATACGCCATTGCAGCAAATGGCGTTGTCACAGAAACCCAGAGAATACACACAAACATACAGATAAGTAAACAAACAAACTGGCAAACAAAGGCTTTTTGATTGTTTACTTATCTATTTGTTTTTAGTTTGTAATTCCAAACTGTACGCAAAGTTGACGTTGAGACAAGATAGCATATTCTCCTCTCGATGCCTGATTGAGATACCCGGCATTAACATGGTTTTTTAATTTTTATAACAAGAGTATATTTTAATAAAGCTTTAATTATTTTTAAACCAAATAGGACAAGAAAAAACACAAATAAACGTAATTATGAGACGTCGTTAGCTGAAAATAATGGTACCATATTAGTAGCCAATATTGTAAACAAATTTGATTACAGGTATATTTTTCTCGGTAAATGCAAAAATATTAGGGTCCAATTTCTAAAGTAACATTGTCCGTCATTTACTGAACAACAACCCAAAATTTTTAAACTAAATGTGAAAACGAAATAACGACGAAAAAACACATCAATCATATGTACTATTAAAATAATACCCACTGTTATAAAATAGTCATAACTATTCCAAAAACGAGGTAATTTTTCGGCAATTGTAATTTTCAAAATATAAGGTTATTTAATGGTATGGCGAAGGTGAAACATTGCTGGTATCATACAAAATTCAGGAAACCATAATGTACTACGCATGGCATAACACTGAAAACAATGTCAATAAAGCTGTAAGATGAGAGAACATGTCCGTGGAACAGACTATACCAGCTGGTGGCAGTGACGAACCTGAGACACGGAGACCTAGGAGTGTTGGCTGGCAGGCAGCACCACCTCGCTTAGTTTCCCACCGGTGGCAGACCTGGCGCGGACAAAAGTGGCGGCTCAACATTTAATTTATTCACCCGCACCTGCTTTCCGTCCCCGCTAAACCAGTTCTCAAACCGCTCCTAACCCTCTGGGCACCATGTTTCTTTACAATCCTAGCACTATATCCTTCAATTAGTCGTACATTTTTAACATAATGAAGACTATGGTCGAGACCTGCTCTGGATGAACTTAGATGAAAATGCCTCCGTCCCTTAAGAGAAATCTTGCACGGGTACAGTTTTGTTATCTCAGTAATGCTCACTAGTGTCGTTGAAGAACTGATTTAAACCATCATTTCGTACGTAAATCAAACTCGATTGCTTCTAAACCCAGTTTGATTGGTAGACGATTTTTGGACAATAGATCAAACAATAATGAACATTACACAGTTAGCTTGTATTGTATGGGCCATTAGGGCGATGGTGAGGGGCCAGTGACACTGATGTCTTTGCAGCGGTGTACACAAGACAATTCACTTCCATCTTGTCTTGATTTACAGAAAACAAGCACAATTCTCAAAGTGATGTGGGCGTTGACTACCTAGCAAAGGTAGTAATTTACATCCTAAACTGTGTTCGGTAGGGCTCATCACTTTTCAAGATATCGCTTTCGGACGGAAAAAAATCTGGATTCAGACGAGGAAAACACTGCTACAGGAATGAAAATATGTGTTGATAACTGCAAAGGTGTTAGTTTCCGGCAGTAAAAACTATCGGTGAGGGCCGGATCCAGCAACTTAATCCCAGTAATTTTACAGTGATTTTGAATATATATATTTTTTAAGCGACATAATTTTCATACTGACGAAGCAATAAATGTCATATTTTTTCAGATTTTTGCACTCAAAGTATCAAAATTTTATTATGAAAATAACCCAAAATCAATAGGAAAAAAAAATATATATAAACATATTTTTGCGAACGACGGGTACATCAGCTTGTAAAACGCATAAACGCATACACAGTGTATCGCATGACTGCTCATAGTCTTGAAATATTTTAAAGCATTTAAAACCAGTTTGAGTTTTTTGCACCAATGTGAAAAAGCTACCTAACATGACCTTAAGAGGACTACCCATTCACGTCACACGGGTATTATGCGTAGTTATTGGTAAGAACTAGCCATTTATTTCGGTTTCTACCTAAAGAAAGATACAATGATTAGAAACGATAGTATGTCGCGAAAATGTTTTGTGCCATCAAACCCTTGAAAACGTTGTAGTATCTTGCTACATATGTGTTTCGGTGATATACTTGTGACACATCGTAGCTGTTCAGACCAATAACAGGCATCAAATATTACAATATAGAAATTCTTACTGACTCAGTCAAATAGGGTAACAGTTCCAAGTACAAGCTAAAGCCAGTTATCTTCTGGTAAGCTGAGCGTGTGTTGAAACCCAGCCAACAGTCAAGTTTTCCCGCGATAAACCATCATCTCTAACTATAATTTAATACAACAATATTAAAATATACGTGCTCAGACCTACTGAATCAATTCTTACAGCAGAGAACGTACATATGCGAAATTGAAAGAATAAAAAAGATTGTAACCTCAAAGTTTAGGGCCCGGGTCCTATGCCCCTTCTCCTCCTTCTCTAAATCCGCCACTATTATCGGTTATAAGTTTACTTCTCTTACATCACACGACAATTGAACGAGTGTATTTACGGTTAAGCTGTTACATATTTACGAGGAATTAGTGTAAAAATAATATCTACAGGGACAGGAAGTTTTCGTGAAAAGATTTTTGCTCCACTTTGTTACAGTGTCTTACGTGTACACCTGCACCTCAACTTCATGATTATTGGCAGAGTGCTTTGTGCAGAGTTATTATTCATTTGACTGTGCCAATCAGTACATGGATAACTGCGACACAGCACGCCTGTGATTTGCGGGTTTAACCTCCACACGCTGGGTGTTACGGCATCCAATTACTGACCACGAAGCAGAGCTGCTGGTGTGCACGTAGGACAATGCAACAATGTACTGCAAAAATCTTTTCACGAAAACTTCCTGTCTCTAGCGACGCATAATAAATTAATAAACGTTATATCACAAGATTACAAGCTTAGTCACTTGATGCATACTGCAATGTGTAGTGAGCATACAAGCAATAGCAAGGAAGATACCGATGTTTGCTGTGCGTGTTATATCACCAGCAGTTGCGTAATGGCCAAGGTCACTGACTCTTAACAGCTACAGAACCTGCTTGCTCGCTTATCAATCAATCAAGCGTGTATGCCAAATAAAAGATGGCGAACAATATCACGATTCTGAATTTACATCCTTACGTTCTTATCCCGACTGTTATTAAGTACTTCTGAAAATTTCACGAAGACTACAACCCTTTGAGCAAATACAGTTTTCTTTGTTCATGTTTACTTTAAGGTAGTCGCTTACTTGGAAACGTTACCCAAGCTGAAGGCCGAGAGCAAGAAGCGATAAGGACGACAGTGGCATGTGCACAATGTGTGAAACTGAGAAACAAAAACAAGATACAATTCCCAGAAACCCTACGTTTGGACGTACCCCTTAACCGCTGAAACTAAACTCAAGAAAAAGCTTCTTTACAATCATTCAAAGAAACCCCATTACCGTCTAATACACGCCGAGTAACATTGTGGAGGAACTTGTCTTCAAAAAACTCACGAAACAACCCGAAGGAGGAACTTGATGAGGTCTTCGAACTCCCTTATACGACTTGGAAAGTTCTGAATCACCTAATGAAAGGCGAATTACGGCGAGAAGAACATTTGAAGAAGTGGGGCTATAGTCTGATGGACGTTGTAAATGTGGCGAACTACAAGATCCATCTCACTGTTAGTCTGCAGAAAACTGTTGCAACTCAAGACGGCTTGGTCACGGCAGCTAACAAGGCCACTCAGGCTGCAACTTTATGTACTACATTTGGAATTTAAACATCTGAAAACCTTGGTGGACACTACTTCCATTACCACATCGACATGTTATAATATTACGTGCTTTTATGACTGTACTGAAATTAAACCATTTCTAAATGTTCATGGTGGTTGTATTTATTTTAAGTCTATTTCTATTTTTAATTTAACATGTATGACAAATTATGGATTGATAGAAAATTTTACGAATTAAGTACGTTCTTTTAGCATTACATTGTGGGTGTAATGTGATATGGTTGACAAATCGCGATGTTTTACTGTGCACACTGTTGTTAAACTTACCAATTTCAAACGCCAGTTGTAAAATACTCTTTGTTTGGGGTCAGCAGAATAAAATAAATAAACTCGACTTTGAGCGGTAACCCTATATTCTCATTAGACGCAACATGTATAAAAGTCCTATGCACGTCTCTATAGCAGTTCTGTTGGCAACCATTTATTATAGTGTGATATACAGCAGTCTAATATATATATATATATATATATATATATATATATATATATATATATATATAACGTTTTGACAATGTTGGAGGACTTCGAAAAAGTATTTTATATCATGCGTGTTATTTAAAAAGAATCCTTCCATCATCGTTTGGACTGTATTTTCTTTACGCAAGAAAGATATTTGGGACAAATTTCCGTAGTTCAGTATAAAAACACTGTATAAAACACACTGCAACTCAGTGCGAGCGCAAGGTAGACAACCGCCTAAAGGAAATGTTACCGCAATATCGACTTTTCAAGTTTTACCGCTACAGTATGTATACAGACCTGTATATTACATGTTACTTTCTGACAGCAGACTAGTCTACAGCATGTTTTTGATCCCTCGACGTCTTACAACCATACAATACCGTGACTTGTACAGGGGAACACTTTTGGCCAATAATTATAGTTTCCAAGTTAGTACGACCAATAACGCGTAAAGCAGTCAATTACGCACATGACGTAACATAAAGGCCGGCGGTCAGTGACGCCAGTACAGATTGTGTTCAAACCTATATATGTCAATAATGAAATCTTAGACTATTCCCAAATAATAATGCGAATTTCGAGTGTCTCTACAGCCAACATTTCAATCCTTATAGGTGGTTCGGGATAAAGTGAGCGCTCGAAAAAAAAAAAAAACCTTTCTTAAGTTCTATTTTCAGCGAATTCATATCTTCCCGCGCGTAACGGCTAACGATCGGACCTGGACATGCCACTTAATGTTTGCGCGTGTAAGATAAATTGTGCAGTCAGTATAAATCGATACAGTTTAATACAAATAAGTTTATTAATTATATCGTGGCCCAGCTCGCCTGAACGACTATATTTGCCCAGTCCCCAGACATACCGGCGATACTGTGTCAACAAGATAATATAGACTCCTGTATAAATATACAAACAAGGGGTTGCTTATCCCCGGAGACACTCTACCGCTATAGTAAAATAACTGACACAGCAGTTCAATTTAAAACCACTGTATTCAACTTTCCTAATATGGTATTACAAGGTAGATACATTAAAGCAACGGGACTGGACCGACGGTGAAGATACGAAAGTCAAAGGCCGCATAAGCTTACAGTGTGCAAGAACACTTCCAAGCATACTAAACTTATGAACGGTAATAAACTATAACGTACCATCAAAAGTAAACGGATTATTAACCGTCCTGGATGTTAGCACTGGCAACCACAAATTAAGTTAAGGTTAATTCTACTACAGGTTAGAAAGAAAATACGCTTTCTTATGGGAGAGCATGGCACAGGGAAAATTTCTGCCACTAGTTTCGCTTCAATCGCTAAGAGACCAGAAAAATACGAAACCGTAGTAAAATTAAATTTTATTATAACTTACTTGGATATTATATTAGTCATTTAATTTACATTTAAAGTGAAAAGAATCCAATTTCGCATTTTAAATTATCAACTTAATGCAACTTATAATTCACGAAAGCTCTGTGATTGGTCAGTTTGGTGCACTAGCTATACCAGCGCTCAATTGGCAGAAATTTCCCCTGTGCCAAACTTATAACATTGATCTTTTTAACCTGTAGTACAATTAATCTTAATTAAGTGCAACATCATGTCTGTATTCCCAATATTTCTTACGTGTTTGCAAGCGGCTCAAAGTTACTATACTTATAATCACAATCATATATCCTGAAGACATATCTTACCCCTCAGTCAGTCAGGCTACAACATATCACAACTGAAGCGAACTGCTAACAGACAAGGCACACAACAACGACTTAAATAGTCAGGCCACGGGGCCACCAGCGCCACATCGCGCTCACCAGCATGAACCTCGTCGCCACAACTACGCCACGGGTCTTCACGGGGGAGGGTGTACAACAATTCAACCTCTTCGCCGCCCATCAAGCCGCGCCCAGAAATAATAATTATAAATACCAAATAGTTCAGTTCCCACATCACACGTGGCGGGAGCCACAATATAAAATACAATTTTGTCGATTTCGGTTGATGTTTGTTTCTGAATTGATGAATTTAAATGGGAAACACACGGGACTATACTGCGTAATTTCGCTACCAGCCATACAAGTAGTAAGACAACTAGAGTTAATGTTGAATTGTATGCAGTAACAACTAGTGATTTTTTCAAAGGTTAAATTACTAGTGCTCACTTTATCACAAATGACCTATAAAAAGATAAGTACACATAATCAATACGTGCATCATAGTAACACGCATGTAAACATATAAAAACATAGACACTACAGGTATCGTGTTGACATAACAGTGCAGGTAGTGTAGGCTATATACTACGTAGCTGAGTTAGGTAGAAGTGCATACAAACAATACAGTAATCACACGTCCACTGTCTCGGTTCGTCGCTTCCCCGGCGATGACCGTGACGAGTGTCTGGTGTAAAGAGAGCGCTGAGTGTGGACACAAGAGAGTGTCGTGACATGCACTCAGTTGTCGTGACTAGCACGTTTCAAGAACACCACTTATGAAACTGGAAGGGGTCGGACAACGCTCTGTTTCGCGAGATTATCTGCGTTAAGAAACCAGGCCAGGAGATCGTGCGACCTCGCGAATTCCGAAACAATAAGCCGAGAGACGGGAACGTGTTTGTCACAGAATTCCTCCTTTTGCCGGAAGCTCGAGGGAGCAGTCCTAAATTGCACCATTTTTCACATTAATATTCAAAATTTCCCGGGGAAGGGCCTCGGACCCGCCGTGTACATTCGCAAGTTCATGAGTCTCTTGCCTACCTCTCCCCACAAAATTTCTCATCGGTGCGCCTGCTTCACAAACAAAATCTACATCCGTCCGCTTGGGCTTCGAACTTTCCAGCAATTTACATGGTCATAACGTACTACCTTACAAGGACATGCGCGCAGTTGAAAGATGTCTATGTGAAAATGCATTAAGGCCATGATCTTTCAATTATTTCAAACCATGGCAAATAACTAGAATATTTTTTAACCAAATTCTTTGAAAAAATTTGAGACTATGTACAGGCATACGATACCCAATTTTTCCAGAGCGTTTTTTTTTTTTTTTTTAAATAATGCACTGTTTTATAACAAAAATGTTTTGCTTCATTTAGGCTTATTTTGACAACAAAATATGTAGTATTTCAAGGGCAAAAAATCTAAAAATTCGTTTGGTGTATTGGAACAGAAAAATTAAGATGCAAGCGATTATAGATAAGTGTTAAAATTGTAAGAATGAATTTTTCATATATTATGTATTAATTTGCGTTAATTTTCTTTTTCAAACCACTGCAAAACTATAGAGTGAGGCCTTAAGGATGCCGCCTATCTGGTGCTCGAAGTGCGTGCATTGTGTTCTGAGTCACGTTTTTTCTCATAGACTAGTAAAGAACGGCCATAATGTAATCGACGAAAGGAAAATTCACTTCAGCTTACTTGAAAAAATAACTTTTAAGCCACCACGCACGTTATAATCATTATTTTAACTCCCTCAAACTTAAAAAAAAAAAATAAAAAAAATAAAAATTTTTATTTCAGAGGTTTGTTTCTCAATGCATGTATATATCAGATTCGTTCGATATTTATGTCCACAAGTACATTATATTCTGCTACAGTGGCAGGTTCAATAGAATGATAGGATCATCACTTAAAAGTGCCACTGTAAAACTTCACACCGGAAACACTGCGTGCGCTTTACGACTTTAGACGTGGAAGCGATATCACAATACATTTATTGCCGACGTTACTCGTAGCGCCTCATCGATTTTTCTCCTCACACACAAACACACCCTTCACCAGGCGGCGGCCTTAAGTACTTGTTACTCAATATATAGAAGAACAGAATGCAGGAACGGCAATTCAAACATAAAATCATTCTACACCCTTCATTGCTGTTTACCTACGTTGCAGCGGGTTTTTAAGCGATCACGATACGCCCGTCTACATACAGAATACAAGGAGCATAGACTACTTTCAAAACATTACGCGTATTGGCATTACTATTTCCATGTCTTGCAAATTTACTCAAAACGACCTTTTCGCACATCTTAGAACTGACTGCTAAAATATAGATGTGAAACTAATAGACGGTCTTACACTGACTGTACTTTGATACATATTTAACTTTAAAAAAGTTACAAGTAGAGACATGTAAAATTCGCGTTATTTTCTGACAGCTGACTAGACTCCAAGTGACTATAGGCTCGTTCGACGTCTCCCGCTGGCCGATATTGTCGTGACTTGCCGCGGAGAATGCTTACACGGTAGAGAGGCCAATCTCTGTAAAGACGTAACACACGTAAATGACAACACATAAAAGTTCATGGCCAATTGAATCTCAGATTAAGCTCTATTATGTATAGAAAAGTAAGGTTTAGTCTGCTACTAAATGATAACGCGAATTTTGCATGTCTCTGACAATTAGTAGAGACGTGAAAAATGCGTGTTTTATTTTGGACGCACGCAATAATTCAAACAATACTAAGTTCGTGTCACATTCTCAATTGGCTCTTGCTTTATTTGACTCCTCCTGAAGAGCGTCGAGTCAATAATAAAGAAGCAAGTAAATAGAGGCCAAATCGTGCTGATTCGCCGGTGTCAGCGAGCAGCTAATGAACAACTGTTATATGTTTTGAGTGCACATATATTCTTGAAGGCTAGCCTACAGGCAGGTGAGACCGTGCATTTTTCCAGTCTCTAGTTTTAAGAGCGCGTGGTACATAATTCAACGCTAAAAGCATTAATCTATAACTGTACGTTTCTTAAAGCCAAATTGCGAAAATTAAACAATGGCAATCCTAGACAATAGTTTTAGCCAACATTTAAAACAACACTGCTTCCGGTGTTACGAACTTCTGAGGCACAATCTCTGACGCCGGAACCTCGTGCATGTAACTGCGACGCAAGAGATCACGCGTAACGAATTAGTAATTCTGGATAAATATTTACTCACGAAGTTGGCAAATACCATTATCTAGGATTGTCATTGAGTATTTTATCCATATTGTCTTCGAATAAAGCGTAGAAATCAATTGATGTTTTCAGCGTTTATTTATCTACCACGCACCCTTAAGATCACTACAAAAACCTTACTGTTCCTTTAGGACAATGACACGACTGAAGAAGTTCTGTACCCAGTTTTCTGGTTGGGTCAGGCGGCGACTTTCAGAGTCTGTAAACTCGATTTGTCTGCACATAATACTCATGAAATTTTGTACCACTAATACAGCAGAACCGTTTTTTGAAAGCGGCTCGTTGTACACTAATTCACAAGTAAATGTAAAGCATACATATTAGTTTCAAAAATATATGTTTTAGTTGACATACGGATTATTCATAAATTAACATTAAACTCCTTTACTGGTAATGTCGATAGTAAAATGTATTGTTTTGTATGAATTTAATATTTGACGTATACCAAATTTAATACTTAAGAGGTATATTTACCGGATATGATTCTCTGCGTTTCAGACGCAGTGACGAAAGTAATTAGGGTTAAGTTAAAGGAGACCACATGGCCTCAATTCACCGTGCACTAACTGACGTGCAGTATTTTCACAGATATATTTTTTCTATAGGACTTCAAGCGTTTACTAGAAATTGTCTTTGCGGATAGTTTGTAGTACAGACTGGTCCAAATGTTGTTTTGATATTCCAGGTGGTATTTTTAGCTTTGCAACAATGACAAAAAAAATAGACTTTGGCAATTTTGAGGTGCCCTAAAATATGTTTTCTAATGAGAATGCTGCATTAAAAAAATTATATATACGCTTAGTTTGGAATCTGTGTGTTCTTTTCATGGAAAACACAATAAGTGCAGCATTTTCCTTAAAATAAAAAAAATAAAAAAAAAGCATGACACTAAACATACGCGGCATACACATACGCCTAAACGTAATCTAGTTAGACGACATAAAATTTTACTAGTTCTCGGAAGCACTTGTTGACTGTTTCAAATGATGAAACAGTGTTGTCGAATTTTAAGAAGAATTTATAAAATATCTTCAGCTTCCAATTTGTGACATGATAATATAATTATACATAAAACACGCAAGTTATTTTTATTTCGAGAATGTGATGGGATGTGCAAGCAGGGGAAGCGAGTCAACTTCGCACGTCCGCCACCCATACCAACCAGATAACGGACACGGCACCTACATATCACCACACATCCAGCTGAACCAGTTGTTCAGCCTGCTTGGTTTCCCACGGGACTCCGCGCGTTAAGTTTACACAGCATTGATGTGCCGTATATTTACTGCTACACGCTCGCTTCCCCTTCCACTGAGGGAGAACGACCATTGAGTATAGATAAGGCTAGAGTGGTCTTTCCAGCATAAAATGTGTGGCAACTTTAGCAGGTCAGAATCTGTAGTTCTTGGTATGGACACCATGTAGCGCTCGTCGATTTCTGTAGAGACCACGTGGGTGGTCGGACAGCGTTGCACACCCTACTCGACCAAACCTGTTTTGAGGGGACGAGACTGACTCGTGCA
>PNEQ01116949.1:0-70847 GCA_003012365.1 Medauroidea extradentata | reverse complement strand
ATGAGACGAAACAAAACACAAAGATGTCGGACACAAACAGAAAAAAACAACAAACGACACAAACGATGAGACGAAACAAAACACAAAGATGTCGGACACAAACAGAAAAAAACAACAAACGACACAACGATGAGACGAAACAAAACACAAAGATGTCGGACACAAACAGAAAAAACAACAAACGACACAGCGATAAGACGAAACAAAACACAAAGATGTCGGAAACAAAACACAAAGATGTCGGACACAAACAGAAAAAAACAACAAACGACACAACGATGAGACGAAACAAAACACAAAGATGTCGGACACAAACAGAAAAAAACAACAAACGGCACAAACGATGAGACGAAACAAAACTGTTTTCCAAACAGTCAGTATTAACGACGTTTTGGGAACTGGAATCTGTTCCCGTCGTCAGGTAGACACACGGGGTTGAGGAACACGAGTGCGACTGATTTTTTTTTATTTTTGTAATTTCTTTTATTTTCTGTTTTGTTCCTTGTTTTATCTGACCAGATTCCAGTTTTGGAATTTCATGTTATGTATGTATCCTGATGACTAAAGCATACTCTGCTTATTAATGATTTCTTGTCTTATTTTTAGTTTTCTTTTGACAGTCATTTATTTCGCAATGGAGTATGTCCAAGCAAATAAATCCAGTCATGCACTCCCATTGCACAGTTCTTTCAAAGATCATATTGGCAGTGTCTTTATTTAGACACGTCTCTTTTGACTGCAGCAATAAGAATAAGGTTACTGTGACACCATAGGTCTGGTACTTGCCAGTACATTCACGTGACAAGTGAGAGATAAAACATCCAATCACTGACCATGAAGCAAAGTTGCAGGTGTCCACAAAAGTAGGGGATGGAATATATCGCGAGTTCAATGACCGGCATGTTAGAGTCAACTATCCTGTACATACTCAAGACCCGACTATTTGTCCGTTAGATGCTCCTCACTGTGACAGCAGACAATCAACGAATATACGGGGCTTGAGTATACAGTACATAGGACATTGGATTCTAACATGCAGGTCATTGAACCTGCAAAATACTCCTTTCCCTACACATAAGGTACTGAAATCAAAGGTTAAATAAAATATTTTCGCCACGAAATCCTGGGTACATCTGAAACTATACTTAGAAGAAAAAACAGCATACGAAATAACTTGAATTAAAAAATTTAGGTAATTTTTTACGTGTAAGGTAAACAAATTTCACTTGTATCTAAGTAAAAATTACAGCACGTATGCAGACATATATATATTTCTTATTAATAAAAATCGACATATTACACTGATAAAACCTAACTAATTACATTACTTTCGTTTTAATACAGCCAATGTTAGTGACATTCGATCCAATACATCTTGAAATAATCGTACAATAATTTTTCCGTGTATATTTGTCAAATTTAACAGTGGTTTATGCGTATCGTGCGGTGATTTTACGTTTTATGTAAATTAAAATTATTCCCGGTGCAACTTAAAGAATAGTTACAGTACATTTGTCAGAGAAGTTTACTTTCTCTTCAGGGTAGTTTCTGGGGAGTATGTTGCAACAGCCAACTAAACTCATTTCTTTAACTATATTTGACGACATACTCACAGAAATATTACGGAAATGGTTTACCCTACTAACCATGCACATATACAGTTCAAAGCCGTTATCTGTAGGTGTATTATACACCAAATACCACATGTTCGATTGTGAAGGTTTAAAAGATTGATCTGAGTCTACGCAAATGATTTGCATGTGTGTGCTACTCCCGGAATAATTTTGCCATACGTATTTATTTTACTATTAAGGTTATGATATCATCGGTCTCCTAATTGGTGCAATATTGCCTTAGTATTTTTCATTTATGATTTTTAATTTAATCAATTTAATAGTAAATATAAATATTTAATATACTTTTTGATGCATTTATTTTCGTAAATATTTCTCCGCAAGCATGGCAGTATTTTAAATTCATATTTTAACGTTCTTTGCGCGTTCGTGGCTTAAAAGTGTGGAAACGGTAATAACTTGACAGAACGCACATTACGCGTCATTGAACTAGCGTGCAGTCTCCTAGCCGAAAATTCGCATCTATGATACATTAAGTGGTGACCCTCCTATCTCGTTTTTATGACATTATGTTAAACATCAAGGTGTACTGTTCACGACTGTACCGTTTAAAAGAGTGTGTGCTGAGATTTCCGTACCTAAAAGGAACCGCAATAATACCCACTTTCGCCATTTTCGGTCGCTGTAAAGTTTGCTTTAATGCGTACTTCTTAAGATGTTTAGGAAGTAAAACGCAGTGTGGGATGGTTACCATACTTCCGCCTTGTAAATAGACAAACTTTTACAGTTGTTACAATACATGTCTGGTAACTATAGTATACATTTGACTGTTTTATAAAAAGTTTAGGATTGCTACCATGGAAGTCTGGGAAACTATTCTACCATACCTACTTTCTTAGCGCTCCTATACGCACGTGTGGCAGATTTACAAACAATTTTTTTAGAAAGTTAAGTTGGTGAATACACGTATTACGAACCGCGAATGCTATTCCTAAGAAGATATCACAAATACGCGTTGAGCAGTTTTTGAATAATCTTTTAGTCTCCGAAACTCTGCCCACCGCTCTTTACACTCAATCTACCATAAACAGCTCAATAATTTTATTAAAAACCTGAAGACGTATACAGATTATAGTTCCCAAAACATTTCCATTTGTTTCGTTTTAGGGAAGTCATTGTGTTTGTCAGTATTTTTATAGTTTTACTGTCAACGGTTATTATGTTAATTGTGTCCGCTTTCCCCAAGGCGTTTCTGTTGTGTCATCTACAAACAGCGATTTTCTAGTTCTTTTTCTGTTCATTGTCGTCACTGTTTCTTGTCTGTTGTTTCGTTCTTTCGCTACTTAATGACGGGATTCCTTTGGTGAGATTATCTTAATTATTTAGTTTTCAACTTCAAGCTTTCTTGGTTGGCTTCATGTGCTTGTGTATTCGTGTCGATCTAATTTCTTGTTTTGTAGTTTGGAACACGCCCTCTGAATTCCTTGTGGAATTGCGTGTTTTCTTTTGCTTGCCAGTTTCCAACGAAGTGAATTTGATTGTTTCCTTGTCTGTTTATCAGGGTGCGTTCACAGATTTTCTGTGACACGCCATTTCCTGCAATGGCGTACGTCAGAAGAAAAATTTTGATTTTTAATCAAGGCGACACTGGTTTGATTCTCAGCGGGGTCGGGCCCCCAGATTTTCGCATGTGGGAATCGTGCCGAACGATGACACTGCTCTGCGGGATTTCTCGGGGATCTCCCGTTCCCCTGTCCCTTCATTCCAGCGCCGCTCGATAATACATCATGAAACCGCACACCAGCTTTAAAGACCTAGATGTTAAGTGCTGACCAAAATCTGTTCACTTCGTATTTTTTGAATAGTAGAAGGTTTATTTCTGTTGCATTGCGACGCAGTTGAAGCGACAGGCAGGCAGGCGACTGTAATAACGACTTTCCTCGCGGGTTGGAGTCCTCTCAGGACGAGGTCGGGCCAAGTGATGGCTAGCCAGTGTTTATCGTAGCGAGAGGTTTCGAGTGCCCCACCGCTTGTTACCGTGAGGTTGAGTCTACTGAATAATGGTGCGCCAAAGTCTCTTTCATGCCCTCTGGTGCAGACGAAAATGGCTCACCTATTGATCTCGTAAACTCTGTGGCGTTGGCGGTTCGCAGCCAGCCGGCTAAAAATTCACGTGGTTCAGCAAACACGAAATATACTAACTCTGCCGGTCTGACACAAAAAAAGAAAATAAATAAAGGCGAATTAAACTTTAGTAAATCGGACGGGCAAAGTTTTACCGGTAACTACTTCCTTGTTCATTTGTCGTCGTTAACGTTTTTCTCTGGAAGTGTTTCTGAAAGAATGCACGTCAGCTCTGTATACATGGCGATATTTTGATGAACTAAGGTACCAACTAAATTGAGAACGAAGTGCTTAAGTGTGACACGGTCTCATACATTTAATTTACTTGCTTCAGTTAAGACTCCTAAAATTCTCATACTTGCAGTTGTATGATATTTGACTGTATGACTAATAACGACACAGCACAGTAAACAGCAAAATTTGTCAAGTTTTGGGCACTTAAAAATCTCTGACTATCCCGAAAGAAACATTTTAGCCATTTAAATAATTCAAGTAACTTTATCATATACTCAGTTATGCAATTTTTATAAAAAAATATTTCTTTATTGGAAATTACATAGTCATTATATTTTATAGTTTTACGTTTGAAAGGGCATTTAATAAAACAGTAGAAACGATGGAAAAGCCTATGACTGGGCAACACTAAAGTATCTGTCCCGATTATAGTGTTTTACAACCGAAAAAGAATCCTTCTTTTTACAGTTAACTTAAGCGTGTGTGTGTATTTGTACAAAAAAGGTAAATTCCGAGCAGATATTTTCACATCTGCATGCAATGCCTCCAGCTTGTACTCCAATCAGCTCATATAAGAAACTTTCATCTAAAACAAGTTTTCTACATGTTATCACACAAATGTAATCGTTTCAAAGGGAAAAAAAATCTTTCAACTGAATAGGAAATAGCATATTTTTACTTTCGACTTGTGCTTAATAACCGAACCCTAAGTAGCTGGCCCATCCAGATAAAAGGGAAGAGAAAATGTCCTATAAAAGCACACCTTTGCTTGGTGCCTAAATCGTGCCTTCATCTGAAAAAATTCCCATGCACCCAAGATTATTAATCCTTCAGGTCACATTATTAAGGATATAAATAAATTCTTGAATCTTCATTCCATAATCATTTTAAGTAATATGTGAAAACAAGTATGTCTAATTCTTTGGAAATGATTTAAGCACTTTGTTACTAAGGTCATCCATGACGTCAGGAAAAGCATTCATTTTTATGTTTTGGTCAGCTAAGCTTCATTTAATGTCACCTAAGATGCTGCTATAATTTGATGTGCTTTTTCCTTAAATGACTTAAAATTTAATTCGTAGTTGTAACGAAGTATTTCATTTTCTCAGAAAAATTGCTATGGATGAAAAATTATTTGAAATTTTTGCTAACCTTAAATCGTTTTTTTACAACTATTGGTGTGTAAAACATCATTTAATTTATTTCATTTAGTATATGTTTTTGTGCTTAGCATCCCTTCTGTATGCCAAGCCAGTGTTCAAAATATGAAAATAATATTAGAAGGACATTTCAGTACGTGAATAAACTAACTAAGAAGTTTTTTAAGTGGTAAATATTTTCAAACATACGTCGAAATTAAACGCGAAAACAAAATGTTGACTTCAGAAACGATATCCAACAAATGTTCTACTTTCTCGGTTAGCAATGAAGGCCAGCACGTAACATCGGGTTACAAAAGTCTTTGAAGTTTGCATTCTTATCACCCAAGAGTAATGAAAAGGTAAGCAATACAGGCTAAACTGATATTTGCGTCAAGAATACTGGCGGGTTTATGCGCACGGAACTAAATTAGAGTACATTATTTCGTAGTAGAATTAATTCAATGAGACTAAACAGTGTAAAGTAAGGCGTAAAGCCTAATGAGTAAGGCCACGATTTTGTCGGGAAAAGGTTTTTGCCCCACTTTGTTTCAGTGACTCACGTGCACATCGGCAGTTCTGTTTCTAGGTTATTGACAGCGTGTCTTTGTTCAGACACATCTCTCATTTTACTGCACCAATCAGAATAAGATTATTGTGAGTCTGTACGTCTATAATTTGCCAAGGCAAGTGAGAGTAAAATCATCCAACCACAGATGATGTAGCAGAGCTGCAGGTGTGCACATGACGCATCGAAACCAAATGTTGCAAAAATATTTTCGCCATAAAATCGCCGCTCTACTAATGAGTGCTTATTTGTTTCGTTTCGCCAATGACGTTGATATTTTATAGATAGAGCAGTCACAGTAACGCTTTTTTTTTTTTTGCCATTTCGAGAACCCAAAAAAATTACGCTAATAGGTGTGGTGTGTTTTTTAATTAAAAAGCACAGTTTGAAGTTAATTTTCTTCTACTAGTATACTATGTTAGGAATACGTCTGACAGTGCGTAAAACAGAACTCTTACGTACTACATATCCGCTATTCTTTAAAACGTTCATGGCAATGAGATTACACCTGCAATTTCGCACTATTATCTGAAAGCAGACTGAACTACAATTTACAATGTGTTAATCTGACTTCTGGTTTTGGCTAACAGTATGTTTGGCGTGCTGGAAGGACTTTTTCAACCAATAATATGGGGTAGTCTATAAGATGCCCACTGTCCTGTTCTACAAGGACACATAGATACGAAGTCCCGGAACCAATAACTTCACGGAGTGTGTTCGGGTGTGTATAGACCAGTGGAGTCTAGCTTATCATCAAATAATAACGCGACTATTTGAATATCTCTGATGAAGAAAGATATAGAGCTGTTACATCTACGGAATGCAAGAGTGAAGGAAAAGGGATTAAGTACACCAAGGATCTTGCCCGTCCATTACAACTTCCGTCCCGTTTCCTTCTTGTGAAACTCAAAATTGACACTACCAATTATCGAGCCCGCATATTACAGTGGCTGAAGTCAAAAAAGGCTGACGACTACACCCTTCGTTACCTTAACGATATACGGCATATCTGCTGCGAAAGCTGGAACCAACTATAAACTTAAGTAGCTAAGGAAGAAGTTAGCCTAAGGCAGTTGAAACGAGTATTTTATAGAACATTAAAACGCACTGAACACATACTGTGACTTACCATCTATCCGGTTAGTTACTAATGAACATATCTATGATTTTTTTGGTGAAAATATGTTCGTACCATTTTGTTTCAATGCCCTACGTGCACATCTGAAGCTCTGCTTAGTGATCAATGACTAGATATGTGTGTGTTTCTTGAGAGGTTTCATGTGTACATGTCGCTCGCCAGTAAAAATGTCTAAAGTCTAGGGGATAATGAACATTAACTTAACACAAACACACAAACATATAGTTATTGTGAAATGAGCATCGTAAACATAAACACAAGCGCCAAGGGCCAGTTGCAATTGTGATAAACTTAGTAACAAGAGGCAGAATTTTGGCTGTTATTGTTGAAAAGTAATTTGTGTTGATACAGTTGGCGACGTACAAAAAATTAATAAACAATAATGTTTGTATTTTTGAATACCAGAGTACAGTTTTTAAATGCACCTGACTACTATTCATACAAAATTATTTTCGTTTATACCGTGACAAATATGTTTCATTGAAAACAGCAAAACTTCCTCGTTCAATAATCAAATATATGACAGATGTTTTTCTGTAGAACCAGGTCCAACACAAACTTTTTATCCTCTGCTAAATTAGTCTCTTGTGCTTTGAGGACTTCTGGTTGGCCAGATATTTTACACATAGTACTAAGCAAAATTAGAACGTTATTAACTTTTCTTAATACTAAAACTTGCCTTGTGTACGTGCTTACCCCTATGTACGATAGTAGCTATTCACACTGGAGAACATGCAGGTCAATACATGATTATGCAAAGTGTCTCGAAAACGGTGCCCCGTTTTCATCTTAAGTGTGTGTCTCTCTAGTTAAATAATGCACTAGCAGCACGTGGAATAACTTCGATAAACTCTTTTACCTAACATTCTGCAACGTACACTTTTTATCGACGTGTAGGAGTCGCCGCGGTGGCCTAATGGTCAGACTATTCGCCTCCCACCAAGGCGAACCGGGTTAGATTCCCGGCGGGGTCGGTCTCCGGATTTTCGCATGTGGGAATCGTGCTGGATGATGCTGTTGTTCGGCGGGTTTTCTCGAGGATCTCCAATTTCCCCCGCCCTTTCATTCCGGTACTGCTCCATACTCACCTCATGTCACACCTCATCAGTTGTGTGATTTTGATGAGTGGATAAGGGGAGATAGGTATCTTAAATTTACAGTATTTACCCGGCTACAAGTATTCCTGATCGCGTATCAACATTTTTGATGTTTCGTGCTCTAAACTTTAGTACACTGCACATATTTACATTATAAGATAGTAAATTACATCCATATTACCCAAAAATGCAAAAAAGAGAACGAATTGTCAAAAATGTTGGTGCACCTTTAGGAATGCTGGTAGCGGGTAAAATACAATAAATTAAAGATAGCTGGGTGCCATCCTCCTTAACACCAAAGTCACACAGAGAAAATTGTTTGGTAGAGTCAACCGTATAATGTTCGTGTACGGCGAAACAGCCGTGTAAACGTTGTATCAACCAAATGTGTGGTTGTCTGGCTGATTTTGTTACCCCAACAGGATGGTTTAGTCCCGTTAAACAAGCATTTTGTTAGACCAATAAAACCAATTAGTCACGCTTTTCACAGATTGTTCAACCAACAAAAATTTTGTTGGATGAAACATTTTTTGTCGTCATATACAAACTTATGCATGGTTAATTGTACCAAACCTTTTCTCTGTGCAGGAGTGTATGTGAGCATGATATGAAATGACCGTGGAACAGTGATGAGAAACGTGTGAATCGGCAGTTACCCAATATGGTCCGCCAACCAACGACATAATTCTCTTCAGACGTTTTCGAAAGCTCACTAGGGTAGAGTAGGTAAGCCGACATTTAAATTTAAGATGTTCAAAATGTAACCCGAGTAAAGTTCACCCGTGTTCAAATGTTCACCTGACAGTCAGTCGATCAGCTGCTCGCTAATTCTGCTAGAGAGCAAGGTAAGCGATGGGTAGAAAACGAAAGTCGCAATTTGGTGCGAATAAATGTTAGCAGTACTCATAACGAAAGACTGCAATGATGTGAAACTAATTAAACTGTGTTCAAAATATCAAACAAACAAGCACGAAACTAATATTGTCGCGTTTAGTAAAATATAACTACAACATGTACAAAATATGTTTCATTTATTCTTGACATCTTGAAACTATGAGCAGAATTACTGGAATTCATCAAAATCCTAGTAACCTACAAATCCTGGTCATATGACTGAGATAATCTACCCTACTCCAGCAGGTAAGTATTCGAAAACGCCTTGTGTTTCTATTGTGAGGAAATTGTGAGCGACTGAATCAGGTCCAGGTCGTTGTGGTGGATGCCTGACATTATGACTTCGGGTAATTGCTTCTGAGAGACGATTTTCAAGTTGAATTTCTAGCTTGTTTTATTGGCGACACTATTAGTATTGGCCCAAGAAGTGAGAAATGAGTTGGAAAAATACAATTATAATTTTATTTTTATTAGATCATGGTCGTCACAAAGGTTTAACGATTAAAACTTAATGGAGTTGAGGAGAAAGGAACTAACCTATAAAGTTATTTATTTCATGATAATAATGTCAAGCAGAAGGAGAAGGTCCTAATTTAGTCGTAGAAAAAGAACAAAAACTAATCCATGATATTTTAATACATACAAGAGGCGAGAAAAAGCGGCTTACACAAGGTATACATACACACAGTAAACGTCGACCTTGATTATTTTTAATTCCAGTGAATTGTAGGGTGGTTCCCCTCTGTTTAGCTCCATTCATAAGAGGAAAAGATAAAATAAAAATTTTCTCGTAGGTTTGAATAACTATGTCTCTGCAGTAACAACTTTACTAAAACAGTAAAATATACAAGTTTTACTACAATAGTGAGACTAATGCCGCGGTCATACTGTGTACAGAACTACTTCACTTAAACATGTTTAATTTTATGGAGCGGTTACACGAGCTATAAGCTAGTTCAGATCGCTGTCTCTTCTCTTTCAAAGTAAACAAGTTTCATATGTGGTTTGGAACGTCATATCTTCGATGCATCTTCCCTATTGGCTACTTGGAGTAACGTTATGTGTAACAATTGTGGTTTCTTTTTGGTCCAACATTTTGCACTCGTTAAATTACAGTAATTTTTAGGTGTAGAATAATGAAATCCACTTTACACGTAGCAGTATTGCCTTTAGATGCAATATGGTAATTAAAATGTCACGAATGTTGAGTGTAGATGTGTATTAAATGTGCCACTTTTCAGGTTCTAAGTTTGTTGAGGTTAGAAAATTCGATGAGTTTATTCTGTTTAGTGGTGTAACCTGCAAACATGATTTAACATGTTTTCCAAATGTATATAACTGAACAGGTTTAAGTCCTGTAGTGTGTCTGCGGCCTTAACGTCGTAATAAAAGAGTAACTTATCATTGTGACTCGATGCCCAAATTAAAGAGTTCAGCTATTATTAACAAAACTGTGATGTTTAGTTCAGTTTATTGAAGTCCAGTGATGTTTACAAATCACTGATAAACATAGTACACCACTTTCCCTGCTGTGTCAATTGTATAAATTTAAACATAGTAATAAATTAAAACAATATAAAAAAACTTGATATGAAATATTGCATTTCTACCTCGTATTCAGCATGATTTACTCCCATTTTCACGAAACGAAAAAAAAAAAACAACATGTATATTATGGCTATATTTTGAATGAACGAATTACTGTAACAATGAGTTGCAGATTTAAAAAATTACTAAAAAATTTCATCAGAATGGCTCATATTACTCACAACGTTTGAAAAACGGTTAATTGCTCGTTATATGTAGGCAAACCCGAAAATATCGTGTTTTATAATTGTTTTCCCGTAAACGCTTCCGATTGTTAGCGCTACAGTGATTGCACGAGGCAGAAAATATTTAGTCAAATAACGCTAACTAATTACAAATTGCATACTATCTACGTTAAGCATGTGATTCGAATGCAAAACATTGTGCTCTAAGCTTCATATTACAAAATGTATGTTTCTGCAATGGTATCATATATAATGAAATGAAGTTAAGGGATATGGTAGGTTATTAAATAAACTACGTAACTGGTGTGCAAACGGTATTGCAGCGTGTGGCGCCTGTTCTTCATAACGCGAAACTTACACCTAATATGAACGCGTATCTACGAAAAGAACACTCCAAACTATTATAAACTATAGTAAAATACTGAGAATGTTTTTTTACATTACATAGTTATTACAAAAGTGTTAGAGCGTTTTTAAAATATGTAACTTACAAAGTACTTGTCAGAAAATTATGAACTACACGTGAAAACTAAATAGAAACACTCCTAGTTTTTCCCACAAAAGTCTCCAAATGTTCGACGGGAGATCCTCTCATCACATGACACACATCCAATCGGCAGAGGAGCTCACGCCATACGCGTTGCAGTGTTCCTGTCGATAGCCAAGACAGCTATGGTAAGGTGGTTTCGGAGCTAATGCAAAGTTGTTGGCAATAGTCGCAAGAAAGTGTGTTTCAAGTCTCACCAAAGAAAGAAATCACACGGTGTAAGGTCCGGAGACCTGGTCGGCCATCTGAATGGCGTAAAGCCTTACCGACCACAACATCCAATCCAACGGCTTTGAGTTCATTGTTAAGGGCGTAATATTTTACTTGTGACTAAATTTTCCACTTGTAAAATTGTTTACCTTTCATAGTTCTTCCATAGCGGCATGTCAAAGTTAGAATTTGCAAGTTACGGTAACATAGGAATAAGAAAAACCAAGTTAATTACTCGAATGAAATAATTTACACTGAAATGAGATAATACGAACAATGTGCTGAAATATTTCAAAACAAACAACAAAGTCATTTTGTCTTTTTTTACATTGTCATAAAGAAATGAAGTCGTCGTAATATTCAGATTTCATTAAAAAGTACTGAGGAATTTCGTTGTATATTTTTAATTTTTTTTTCTATACCGCCCATAATATCTTATTTCAGCGTAAATTATTTTATTCTAGTAAATCACTTGGTTTTTGTTCTACTTATGTTCCCGTAACTTGCACATTTTGACTTGGTCATGTCGCTACGGGAATTCTATTACTGCGTTTAGAATAACAATTCAACCCAGATTGAACTAGGAGTGAACTGAAGAACCTAGATTCAAATTTTACTGTAAACACGTTCCGACTGGACTGAAGTAAGAGTGGAGTGAGTAATCCAGTCCAGTCGGCGAGGTGGACTGAACTGTACAGTCCGAATTGAAATGCTTACTTTAAACACCCATAGGACTGAACTGAACGAAACCAAAGCGGTCGCCATATTGAATAGTTTGTTTGGTTGTTTAAGAGGTTAGAATCGTCCTGCGCTAGCTAAATACAACTGTTTTAAGTTTATAAAAATAGTTAGAAGTACCAAATATATCAAAATAAATATCTCTACAGATAAATTCAAACAAAATATCTAGAAAATATTTGCCTCTGGTTTTTTTGACAGTCAATTGTTCGTCTAGTTCAGTGTTTTGCAAAGAGATGTTTCTAGTCACAGAATCAGCCCATGTTTACATATCAATCTGGACTGAAAATTTTACTGTAAACGCATTTAAAACTCATTTCCTTCCACTTTTACTTTAGGTTCGTTCCATGTTGAATTCAGTCCATGTTCAGTCCAGTCCGCAATCTGACCTTTATTGCTACCGTTTCCGAACATCTAACGAGGGAATTAACATCCTCTATATAGGCCTCTTAAGAGCGCCGCTTCAAAGGCGTTGTAATGTGCGGGGAAAAAAAGTTTTTTACAGAACTATTACACATGTGCCCATTATACCAATGTACGAAAAATAAAACAAATTACAGACAAGTATGCAATGTTATTTTTAAAGAGGCACTTGAAGTAAAAATGTTATTGTTCTAAAATTTTTTGTATTTGTACGAAATATGATTTGTTTTGTAGGCACTGTAACTACTTTTTGCTGCAATGAAACCTTTTTAACTTTCATAGTTTTTTTTTAATGGTTTCTCAAAGTCTAAATAAGCATAAAATATTTTATGCTTTGAAGCAAAACTGACAGACTTATCTAACTGAAAAAAATTCACAGTGAATAACCATGTTATATGCTACAAGTTCACCTATATAAAATCAAGAGAGAAAATGAGTTTGTATTTTTTAAGAAATTCTAGAGTTTTGTTTATTTCAATTTAAAATTTCGGATTTTTTTAAAAATATAACAATTGTAATTTTTTTTTGTTCTTATAACAGAAGACCTTGAAGTCTAAAACATCGTTATTCAGTGTGAATTTTTTTGTCCGCTAAGTCAATTGATTTTCCATTATTGCGTAAAACAATTTTATATAAATTAGGACTATGGCATGCAATTATAAAAAACCTACGAGAGTT
This sequence comes from Medauroidea extradentata, assembly GCA_003012365.1. Classification (NCBI taxonomy): domain Eukaryota; kingdom Metazoa; phylum Arthropoda; class Insecta; order Phasmatodea; family Phasmatidae; genus Medauroidea; species Medauroidea extradentata. The sequence continues at coordinate 57,711 of PNEQ01116949.1, read as the reverse complement.
AAACATGTACGTTACAGTAGAAAACAGTCACAATGTAAGTCTACCAAACAAACCATACTTCGTGCAAATATAAAAACTTTTTAAACGATACAAATTTTCCATCATCACCCCCTTATGACACAACGCTAGTTAAAGACACAGTTTCGAAGCCGTCCAACATAGGTAAAACTGCATTTTAATAACTCCCGTGCTTAGAAATGCAGTAATCTTATGTATGCGAAACTCAGAATCGTGAAATGAACTTTGCTTCAGACTTCCCACCGAAAAAAAAATTGTATTGTGTCCGCTCTAAGTACCATAGCAATGAATGGTTCGGTGGGAATATTACACGCTAGTTCATCAGTGTTTGGCTCGTTGTGACAATATGACATTTTATGTGCGTTTAATTTCGCCCATATGGCTTCTTCGCTTCTGAGCTTCTAACGCGCCAAACCACTCAAAGTAGGCGGCGTCCTTAAGAGATTGAGTCACTTCCTTTGTTTATAGTATTCGTTTTTGTTTAGTAAATGAATGATGAGACTAATAACCAGCAATGTCTCTTTATAGAAACATTACATTTTACTATTAGATACGTATTATTTGACACAATCAGCACTGGGAGTTACTTAGTATTTATTATTTGGTGAGAGTGAATTTTTACCTTAAAATTTAAATTAGTTACGGTTCAATTTTTCGAATACAATGTACGCAATGAATAGAGCCCGCGAATTTCCGCGATAAGAATTCTGCAACAGTTGGTTTCAATGCCTTATGTGCACACACGCAGCCATGCTTCATGGTTATTTGCAGAATGTGGTATTGCACAGACGTGGTTCATTTGACTGTGCCAACGGGAACAAGGTTACCGCGACACCACACGTCTGTGATATGTGGGTAGAACCCTAGACGCTGAGAGATATAAACAGCCTATCACTGACCATGAAGCAGGGCACATAAGACTTTGAAACAAACTGTTGAAGAATTATTTTCGCGAAAAATGAGATATTACGTAATTAGCCACGTCCCTATTGAATTTTTTCAGTTAAATATTGCCAAATCATTATAATGAAAGAATTAAGAAAAATTCATCATAATAAGTGACACGGGCTCTTAACAGCGAAGTCGTGAGCGCTGGTGAAGATTATGCAAGGTGAGTAAGGCGTAGCGGGAAATAAGACCACCCGGAGAAAACACGCTGGCCACTATGTTTCCCACCTGTGGAAATCTGGAGGGACCTCGCTGGTAGTCGAGCCCAGATCGCCGTGGTGAGAAGCGAGAGAGACTATTCATACGTCTTTGTAGTTCTAGTGACTTATGTGCATATTTATGGTATGTATGACAGCCATGTTTAATATGCCGGAAATTTTAAGGTTTATTATTTTTCTACTGCACACTGAAATGTTACCTGTTTATGCCTAAATATCTTATTGCCTCTGCTTATGTTCAGTGAAACGTGGAAAGTTGGTAATACTTTAATTTATAGGTCATAAAACCGCTATCACAATAAAAAACGCGCATTAAAAATGTTTTGTTATTACATATCAACCAAGATAACACATGTGGTTCTAGTTTAAAAAACTATATACCTATTATTTTTGTATCTTAAGATGATTAAGGAAAAGAGTCGAACTTGCGAATTTATTGATTTTCTTTAAAAGAAATAACTTAAACGTATTTTTCGAGATGTAAAGTACGTGAAGATTGTGTAGTGCTAATTTATTGCACAAAAGTATTCATGGTTATCATTATTAGATTCTTTAAAATGTGTGCATACAAGCAGTTAAAATTTTTGTAAGAATACTACTTTCGTTGCAGCTATTTTGAACGCCAACGAAATGTTCTGTATAATGAATACAAGAACGTAGGCGTTTTTCTTCAAACAATTCTTATAATGTTAAACGTATTTCACAATTAAAATTTTGTTATTCAAGTGTTTTTTATGGTATAGTGCGACGTATATTATTGGCAGGAGCAAATTGTGCAGTAGAGGGCTTCTGACTCAACGCGCATCTGATATTTGTGAGATTTTTTGTGAGTTCTGACGGAAAACTTTTCAAATAAGAGACCGGATGCTCTAGCAAGGCGCATATGTAACGCTTGCGCCGAAGTATGCGCTTTTAAATTTTTCACTTCCGGCCGAATATTTACTTCCGAGCAAATAACGTCGGTCTAGCTGCAGGAAACGGACTTAAAATACCTAACTCAAGCTCTAAAACGACAAATATTAAGAATAACTATTCATAGTGTACCGGCCAATCTAATAATTTTAAAGGCTTAATTTACTGATTAAAAATGTTTCAATAGACGTTAGAAGTAGTCATACGTGAAGAAAATTGTAGTTTACAGTACTAACTTCGAAATTTTCTGTTTTTGTTAGGTTATGTTAAGTTCGGTTAGGTTAGTTTAATTTTGTTTTGGTAAAGGTAAGTTATTTTACTATTATTAGCGTCCATTTTCGTTAGGTTACGTAATATTAGGTTAGGATACCAAGTATGATTGGGTAACCTAACCTTACCTAACCTAACGAAAAATGGAAAACTTAATGGTAAAATAACCGAACCTAACCATAACTAACCTAAACTAACCAAACCAAACGAATGAAACATAACCTAACTAACCAAAAAAATGGAAAATTGTATAGTTATAAATCTAGAATTTTATTATCGTAATACTATTTCTAACCACTATAAATAAATTTTTCATTAGTAAACTATGCATTTTAAACCAGTAGTTTGGTCGGTACACGATGAGTAGTTATTCTATATATTTACCTCTAAAACCTTTCGTCTAAATATCCGTTGTTATAAAATCAGTAACTTACTGAAATGTGTCTCAGGTTGACTATTAATGTTTTTTTTAAACATGTTTCAAACTTCTTTTGATAACGGAAATTTTAATGGCAAGGATACATATTTTGATACCTGTATGTCAATAAATGAGAATCTAAACAATTCTCGAAAGTTAATTGTCACATATTTTCATTGTTTTCAGGTTGATTTCAAATACTTATCCAGGAAGTGTTTGGTCTTTCTGCCGCAGTAACCGACCTACATTCAGGAAACAGCGGTGTCGTTCCTTAAAGAGTTTCGTAGGAATTGTTTATTTTCTTAGTTCTCTCCATCTGAATACTAATACAGTTGCTTACAATCTGCCTCTTCCATTCCTCATTCTTTAGATTAAACCCTTAGACTGTGAATTGCGCTCGCAAATTAGGACACGGAAAACCCTACCAAGAAAATATCGTCTAGTGTTTAGTTAATATCTCAGTTTTTGTTGATTCTGTCAATTATTTAGAAATTTTACATTACTTAATAATAATGCGTTATTATTTAAAACATTTACGATTCCATACTAGAAAGAAAGTGTTCGTATTCAGTTATTTCATTAATATTTTTTAGTACTTAGTTATCTGCGGCAAAACTTTCGCAACTTAACGTTTTATCTTTTACACAAAGATAAGTTATTGTCATAATCTGCAAAACAGAGTCTTGTAAGCTGCATTAACAACCCCAAACCATCATACTGTGATTGTTAAATTAGTAGTTTTTACAATCCAATAAACATACAATTTTTTGAGGTTTACGTGTTTTGAGGTTTACGTTTATATTGCTTTTCCAATCTCGTTTTTAACCAAAAATTAGCAGTTAATGGTTTGGGTCTAACAACGGATGTGGTTTTTAGTGCTGCATTCAGTGTCATTCCATTAATTTTTTAAAGCCAATTAAACTGTAACAAAGATTTATTGAACTTAGTACAAAAACATTTATACCAGATACACAGAATGATTCATAATGCTCGCGAAACGTCCAGTAGCCACTTAGTATCGCTAGCATAGCTATATTCCTGAAAAATTTATCTTAAGTAATCTACTACTAAGAAATATCTAATACTTATCGATAATATATTTTATTTTCTTAAACTTATAGTCGAAACACTGACCAACGATTATCAGAGTATATTCATTATTTGGGAAAATGTTATTAACAATGTCGGTGAGTTTGTAAAATTTATTTTTTTTCTAGTAGATCTGCTAACGAAAATAACAACCATATGAATTAAACCAATTGAACGACCGGCAAATTTCTGTTTTTGCTGTCCACGATCACAATTGTAATGCCAATTTTCGTTCGAAAATTGAACACTGGGTTATTATCACGCAAGGATTAAAAAATAAGTAAGTCCTCAGAAAATTAATTTAAACGTTTGAATTCCACTAACAAAAAGTTGAAGGTTGATACTGAGACATGCAATCACAATAATGTTTTGTAAAGTAACGGGAAGGAACTGACTGTGAACTGTTATTTATTTCTGCTAGAACTGCGGTATTTCCATTGTTTGTTTACGTGATATAATATCTCAAGTTTAGCTCTGTAAACGATATGTAAGAAAAGAAGCGTAATCAAAGTTCTGTGTAGTAACTGCACACGCAAAATTAATTTAACTATTGCTGTGGTAGAAATTTAATAAAAAAACTACTTGCGCAAGTAACGGTACTTTTTTTTGTTTTTGAATTAATTCCGTTATACATAATTTATGTGACAAGGAAATTTGTAGAGGCTAGTAGGAACTCCGTTAGAAAAATACTGAAAACACTAAACCGACGTGCAAAATATAGGAAAGTGCATAGTTCTAAAGATATGATGTTTGGGTGGGAAAAGAAGATACTCTTACATAACCTTAATAAATTACAAAATTAATTAATTGGAGTATCATTTGAGTTAATTAAAAGTATGAGCAAGAAAACATTTATTACTAATAGCTACGTAAGACAGAAGTTAAATAAGTATACGAAATTTCTTGAAATCACCCAACCGGTTATTGTATGGACGCACATACACATTAATTTACTCAGTAACAAAAATCCATGATTCATCTTCGGGACAGCTTTCACTATAAACATTAATATTTCTTTTTGTAAAATGCACCAAACACGTCAGTTATAAATAGGTTTTATGATAAGGATTCCTTGAATTATGTTTTGATATTCGCCTTACTGTTGGAAGAAATAATCATAATAATATTTATAGCAAGCATATAGTTCGGCCGAAATAAACAAACGTTCCTTACTGAAAATAAACTTGACGAGAACTTAGTACCAGCATAGTACATAGAAACAAATGTACATAACCTATCTTTCGTATAAGTGTCATGTTCTGAAAAAAATCGCAGAATATTTCTACCTGCTGTTATATCTCTTATTTTGTCGCACCTAGCGATACGAATTGTACAACGAAGTATCGAAATCATGTTTTAGAACATTATTTTATTTACTGCGAGTAGTAAACCTGGCGAACGGTTTTCGATACTTGGTTATATACAGTACTAGCACTAGTAAATGGGTAAGTTATGCGAATTATTTAAAAATTACACTTGAGTGCTATTGAGAGTAGAATGGATGTATTTGATGAGCCCTCGGCATACAGGCCTTGAGTACTCATGAGAGTTACTTGAGTAAAGTGGAGAGCGATGGAGAAATAAAATCAGAAGTAAATGACGATCGCGAGAAAAGTCACCCACCCCCAGCGGCAATATCCGCCACGTTTTCTACGTTAAGAATTGTGAGTAACCTAACTAGTAACGGGACTCAGATCATCATGATGAAATGCAGGTGATCTAACCACGGTATCACTGTGACTCTCCCGTCCCTTGTCAGAGTGTGGTTAAGATATTGTGGGTTTAAATAATCTGCAAACTAAACAAAAACATAAAAAATTTAACGATTCATAAGACAAACACGTTGGTTAGTGGAGTCAGGTAGCGGTAACTGGTAACTAGTCCTCATTTCTCGTTATTTCCAAGCATGTAGACATGATGACAATCGTTGGTTTACTTGAGAGAAATTCTCTTACCGTTTTAAACAGTTAAATCTTTACATCATACAATATGTAGTAAATGGTATACGAAAAGTTTGCCATGAAGTCTTGTGTTAATGCTTGAGCAAGTTCATTCGAATTTCACGTGTCTCCTATTGCTTGGCTACTTAGTAATCTATAAGCAGAAGCCGATTTTAGTTAATTTTGGTATAATTTTTTGATAGTAGTCAGCTGACAATTACTGTATTAAACAGAAATAAATTGTTTAATAGAAGAGAAATGTTTAAAAGAGACTAATCATTAACAAACTTTTCCTTGAGCAAGTAGACATGTTAATTACTCTAACTAACAAGGTCAGAACAATGTTTATTCGCAGCTTTAAAGTAAGGCATTGTTATAAATGTTTCAATACTATAGCAAGATATATTTACTGCAAACAAAAGAACAGCAGATAATGCTGTAAGAAGTACTTTATACTGTAAAATATTTATTCTTAAAAACCTCGTGTCGACGATGTGTTAAGTAGTGCATACCAACAACTTCAAAACATTTACAGGAACGTTGGGAGAGAATTTAAAATAGTGGTATTCTAAAATACTTGTAGCTATTCAGCAGTTGTAAAAAAGATTCTGCAATCGACTAAGGATAATATGATGCTGGACCAAAAATAAGGAAGGCAGGGGACAATGTCGTGTAGGTCATAATAACGATATTGAAGACGGTGCTAAATATTGCAACTTTACTTATTGAGGCCTCTCTTTAGGGATCGATTCCGGCGTGAAGTAGAATTCTCTCTGGATGGCTGACATTACCTGGGTTTAAAACTTTTACCTCGCAACGCTGCACCAATTGATTTATTACTTAATAGGATTTGACGAAGAACTGCTGTTAGTGATGAGCGCTAATTCACTTATCAAAATATAATTGAAATTTTTCTTTCTGATAGAACATAACCACAACAAAGTACTTTGTGTAAAGCACTTCAGATATGAAAACAGCAGTCTCCTGAAAATTCCTGTGGGCGTAATCCTGCATGCGGTGTCTATAATATCTACTTCTTGCAGCTAACTAGATAGCAACATTCTAGTTGGTATACGAGTAATGCAGAGATATACTGAAGTTGAAGGCATTGAAAATGTGCGATATATATTATCTTAAAAGCGAAGGAATATTTTGATAGTTCTGCGCTTGTTCGAAGGTTTGCCCTTATGATGGCGATAATATTTGTTTATGAGAAACCGCTCTTTGCAGCTGCGTCGTAGTCTCCGGTGGGGCCATTTGCATACATTTTGGGAGCGACACCTACGTCGAGTTACTATGATGAAGTTCATTCCATCAGATACATTTACAAACACACAAGAGGAGAATGTGTAAACAGCCCATGTTGTGTAACAATAACTTGCGAGTGGTGTTATGCAAATTCTGAACGTTTCACACACAAACACTGTCCAGGGTACAATTCTTGCGTTTGCATAGACAGGATAAATTCATAAATAAAGACGATTAAATGTCGGTGTAAACATTAAAATATTTATTATTATTGTAACATATCTCGCCCGATATTCTAAACATTTTATACACCATTAAAATTTATATAATTTTGAATAAAAATGATTAAATTTAAAGCAAAGGTAAAGCATTTTTTTTTTGGCTTCTCTGGTAATGCAGTTGATGAAAACTACGAAACGAAAGGAGACTATTAACGTTGTTTTTAAACGTAAAAATGGCTTTTAAGTTTAGGGTAATTGAAATAATAATTTCCTAATTTGTAAGTAACTCATTATTTAGTAACATTCATTGTATTAACATTAATTATAATAATGACTTAGCACGTAGTGAAAAGATCCTTTGTCTACAATGGGAAATACAACTGTCCCGCAACATTGTGGAAGATAGTTGCGTAGGGAAATGAGAGGAAGAATGCAACGTGTGTTTTACCTTTCCGTCATAACTTCTCTTTTGGAAATGTTTTTCCGATATATATCTCCGTTATGGCTTGAAACAATATGTAACAGATTTTTAGAGAATGTTATTGTTTTAGTTGTGTGAGATGGTTGGGCAGTGGATTTGTTTACATGACTTCGCATATTACGAAGTAATTGATAGATCGAACTGAAACGTCAAGGGGTACATTTTAGAGATATGGGTTAGCCATGTACCATCATTAATTTTAATCGATGCGTGTGTAACAGTGCTTTTAGATGGGTAGGTCCTGGGAAGGGGGGGGGAGGCGAGCCTATACAGGCGCACATTTACCTGGACACGTGGAACATGAACCTGAGCAGAGATTTCACTGTCCAGTTCGATTTTACATCCGTTCTTAGTAGAACGTAAACTACGAGGATTATTCTTTATTAACATCCGATGGGCTGTGCAAAAAACGGGAATGAATTGTAAAATGTTTTTACTGCCACAAGATACGTGCAATTTCTCAGCTACACTTCAACATAATCACCTCTCTGGTTGCCGAGCGAGATGCGCGCAATGGAAACACGCTGGACTCACATTCGGGAGGACCTGGGTTCGATCCCTCACTATGGCCGTCCTGATTTCGGTTTTCCGATGTTTCCCGAAATTATTCCAGGCAAATGCTAGCATTGTTCCCTAACAAAGGCCATCGTCGACTCCTCTCCTTGTATAGGTGGTTCACTGTAAAATGAGCACGTCCCAACACTTATAATCATAATAAAACATTTAATTGTTGGGGTTATACAAGGAAAGTTGTGAAAACTGTGAAATGTTTTATTAGTTTTTTTTAGTTTTAGGTTTTCGTATTTAAACTAGTAAAGATGGCGGCATGATGGCTCACAGAAAATTGTAAGCAGTGCTCAGTTTATCCTGAACAGCCTATATATGCCGTTCACGATAAAGTGAGCACTGCGTAAAGTTTTCTTTAAGGCCATTTTGCAGTTATCTTTACTACTTTTAATATGAAAACTTCCATGTAACTAAAAACCAGTGTAAATGTTTCAACACTCTCAAAAGTTAACATATATTGGCCCAATGAAACATATTTTCTATTAATTACAAGTTCTGCTGAGTGCTCAGTTTACAGTAAACCGCCTATCTCAAGTTGTATGCCACCGTCTCTAATGGCCTTGCTGTGGACGAGACGTAAATCACACTTACATTACATTACCACGCTGACTGAGACACTTGGCGTACGGGTGCACTAACTTTGTAATACAGCACTCTGCAAAGAAAGTTGCCGCCTGTCTGTTGAACTAAGTTGTCGCAGTGTCTCACAGTTAGTCGTTGCTGTTGAAGCGATTCCTTTAATGGCGGGAAAATATGTAAATAAAACGGTGCCAAATCTAGGGATAAGCAATAGTGATATGTTACGATTCACTTGCTATCGCAACATGAGTTCCGGCGAAGAAACGAAACGGCGATCACAACGTTTAATGCATCTCGTTCATGTACCAGGCCCAAAATTATTAAACGAACAAGGCTCAATAGGCAGGCGACACTTTTCTTTGCAGAGGGCATTGGAATGATGGTGCACCCGTACAACAAGTGTCTCTATCTGCGTGGTGATTATGTTGAGACTTGGCTGAACTATTACATATATTTTGACAGTACACGCATTCTACAACTGAATACCTCTGAGGAAGAAAGTTGTACATAGCACGTACAGTGCATGTAAATCCAACCTTATTCCACGGAGGTATTACCGTTTTTCTTACAGTCCATCGAAGGTTGGGGAAAAAATAACCTTGGTATAACAAAGAAAAAAATAATTTTTAGAGGTAAGTTCCTCGTTTATTTGAAATTTACACTATGTGAATGAGTGGTGGTTATAAATCAAATAAACCGTCCATGCAGGTAATTCTGTGCTATAGAGACAACTTAAAGAAAACACAGGCGAATAAAGTTTCAGTGTAAAAATAATGTAATATGAAAGTTTAATGCAGTAAAATTTCATCGAAAATGTATCCGTAAAAACACAAGATGACAGATTGGATAATAATTATGACAAATTGTTAAGATTTGTTCGTGTTTATAATTAGAGCCAAGAAAAAACCAAATTGTATTTCTTTACTGTAAAGTATGAGCCTAAGCACCGAACGTTAAGCCCATTAATATTTGTATGTCCTCCACTTAATCACACCAACAGTGTTTATTAATAATGACTTACATATGTCTGGTTACGATAAGATTCAACACAACCTTGCGAGTGACAAGTAAGTTTTATATGCTGTTCCATTCTAAAGACTTTTCAACATAATCACATCTTTCTTAAAACTTTTTGTATTATAGATATTTTTAGCACTAGCTAAGTGAAGTCATTTCAGCGCACTCAGTTTACTTCACTACCCGCAACAAACCGCGACTTCGCGTACCTCGTGTATTTATAAACTCGGGAAATATGAAAGGAAATGTAATTGACTTGTGTATGCATTCGATAAGAATATTATCTACGGCTGTTAGATAAAATATAATTAATAAAAGAATCTATATTTTCCAGGGAACGCCAGAAGAATGAATACAAATTTATCTCAAATTTGCAATAGGTTAACCACGGCATGTCGCTACACTACACTTTATCCCACACGTGCGCTACTGAACGCAACGCCACTACTGATATCATTTTAGAATCGATTGTTATCGCAGGTTATCTTTTCCCTTTAGCGCCGCTGTTGGCGCACTCGTCTCCCACCGAAGCGATGCGGGTTCGATTTCCGGTGGAGTCGCTCCCCGGATATTCACTTGCGGGAATTATGCCGGACGATGCCTCTTGTCGGCGGGTTTTCTCAGGGATATACTGTTTCCCCCACCTTTTTCATTCTGGCGCTTCCTCGTTGTAGGATTTCGTTCCGTGTAATGCTTCGGTGGCGGCAGATGCCTACGTGGGCTAATTAATAAGTCTGCCTCCAGGTAAGATACTCGGGCCCTCAGATACAATTCTCATACGATATATTTGTATTATTATTTATTCCGAACAGTACGATAAAATGTGTTCGTATTAAGGTCTCAGGTGTCTCGCCTTGGACGCTAAGCCACCGAGACTGGTTACTGCAACAGTCAATAAGCTCGTAACGCCGCAGTTGACGTAGTTACTAGAGCACTCGCCTTACCACTAACGCGGTACGGGTTTGATTCCCGGCGGGGTTGGACCACGGTTTTTTAACACGTGGCAATGGTACCAGACGATGCCATTCGTGGGTAGGTTTTCTCTGAGGTTCTCTGTTTCTAAGGTCCCTTCATTCCGGCGCTGCCCCATACTCACCTCATATCAACTGTCACCAGCGCTGAAAACCTACATGTTAAGATGACCGCCTGCCCTGGCGCCGAGAGATGTGCACAGCTTTGGCCGTTACAAGTTTATTCAAAAACGTCTCAGCGTGCATAAGTTATGTAATCTTTGGAATAGCATTCAAAAAAACATTACGCACGTGTATTGCCACTTCAGGTCCTGAATTTTACTTTAAAGTTTATTTTCACGCCGCAAATAAAAATTTGCGGAAATTGGTTAATTTAGCGGTCCTTTATGGACACGGAAACACTAGCTCAGAATTTTTTAAACATATAGGCTTACAAAACACCATTATCCTTGATATTACGTCATAAAATGATAGGGTCACCACTGAACGTCTCAGAAGTGGGGAGCTGTCGGCGATATGACTGCACGCCAGTTCAGTGACTTGACTCTGGTGGCTAGAGGGAAGAGTGATGCACGAGCTGTGTCGCCCTTACAGCTTCCGCACTTCTGGAACTCGAAGGCGCAGAATACGTCCACCCAAGCGGCTGATCTAACTGTCTCTACTTTACTGGTATCTCGAGTATAGGCAACTACGCGTTACAGTGAAGGCCACCGTTAATTGGTTGGTGCACCAGTACACGAAGGGTAAGTATTTAAGCTTAGCGATGTCATTAAAAGGGCGTGGTACATAGTTCTAGCATTAATCTTGAACTGTAGGTTTCTTGAAGCCAATTTGCAATCCTAGACAACAGTTTTACATAACGTTTTAAACAAAATTGTTTCCAGTGGCACAATCTCTGACGCCGAAATATAAATATAAAGAAAAATGACTTTTTGTACTTAAATAAAAATGCTAAAATTTTAAATATTCTATTTTTTATTACAAAAATATTATATCTTTGTGGTTTAACATATAACGTGCTAGTGTTATACCTAGGTTAAAACATAATAGCTCCAAATGCAATTATATGGTTTTCTATTTGCTTGGTGGTATTGCCATAGATTTATTATTTTTATAAAACCCCATAAAATTAACAAATGCCGATAGCAATACAACACAATAAAAACTATTACAAAAAAATTGCGAATTTATTTGAATAAATGTTTGGCTTCTTAAAACACCTCAGATTTGCTTGCTAACTATGGAGATTTAGAGTATAAAACTGGTCTTCAGAATTGGTAGACTATGTAATTAACGTCTATTTTCTAGTCACTGCCATGACAGGTATTTGTAATGACGTTATACATTATCACGTGATTTAATATTAAAAATGTAACATACGCGTGTATTTTGTATCTTCTGCAGTATGTTCGCTTGTTCGTCTGTAAGGTCGCTGTGAACAACGTCATAATAGCCAAAGAGCGGGAAAAATAATTCCTACACTAAAAAAATACGCATTAGTCACTGCATAATATTTTGTTAAATTTGACCCTACCAAATTTTTTTGTAGTGGTTACAAAAATTTTTTTGTAGTCACTGAAAACTTTATTGAGGACAGCAAAATATTTTTGTGGCCACTACAAAAAAATTTGGTAAGGTCCATTTTAACAAAATATTTTGCAGTGACTAATAAGTATTTTTTTTTCAGTGTAGACAATATCTTTTTTAATGTGCACAAAGAGTTGGTTTTTAGGCGTTTCAGCGAGTAAAGTGTAGCAAGCTCTTTCCTACTTATTCTTTCTACGTAGGGTGACCAACTTACAATGCCGTCCAAAATGACTCCAAGGTTTTCTCTACTGAGGGCGTTAACGTGGCTTATGCGTTGCGAATACTAATTTTCGGAAATTCGGCACTAACCTATTTCAATAATGTGTTATTGCTTCCAACCAAAATGGCTGTTGATGTGTTTGAATTGATGACAGTCCATTATTAGTGGACCAGTTAAGGATAGCCTCACGGCGCATATTGAACTCAGCTATAGCTCTTATTGTGTAAGATATATGGAAGGATAAGTGCAGTTGCAAATCGTCAGCGTAAAGGTAATGTTGGGTGTATTTAAGAGAATTCTATAAGTCGCTTACATACAATGATAACAGAACGGCTATAAAGAAATATGATAAATGAAACAAAACATTGGATGAAACATGCTTTCTTCAAAATATCTAGTTAGACTACCGAGTTAGAATAGTTTAAAAACCATAATTTATGTTTAATGTGAGCTTTTTTTGCAAAATCTTTTCACAACAAGGGATGAATAATTTGTTGTGACATCTATATCGCAGTTTTAATTAAATAACGCTATCCGCATATTATAAAGAATCTATAAACGGAAGAAACTTTCTCGGTTTAAAAACATTATTATTTTTTTAAATTAACAAATTTACAAGGTAGGCTAAATATTAACAGCGTAAGAACTGCACTGCTAAAAAAAGCTTATACCTACTTAATTTCTTTGCTATTGTGTCATGAATTATGCTTAGGACTTCATACGTCATCTACAGTACTAATTGGGAGTAAACACAAGTATCTTACTAAAATCCGCTTGCAATTAGCACGTTGGCTATGTTTTCCAGCCAAGTTTTGCAAGACGACGAGAACGCAACCTAGCATGAGAACACAAAGCGCTCATTCCCATTTTCGTAGTTCTACTCAAAACAACTTAATTTGTAGTACTTATCCGTAAGTTGCATAGTTATGGCTCTGTGGATGGAGTTGTAATAGTGCATATAAACGAGTATTTAGATTTAAAAAAATAATACTTGTCATAATTACTTCACTTAATTCCAAGACTGACAAGATGACAGAAAAATTATAAGTGTAAAGGATTTTTCCCAAGATAGTAGGCTACATGACCACACCATCTTCAGAAATTTCAGAATTTCCGTCTCTAAATCTGTTTACCAAACGAAACATTTTGTTAACATCCGTAGGTATATTTGAACATGAAGCAATATTTATTCGTGAAATAATAAAAATAAATAAATAATTTCCCCAGTTACGGCTATCAAATCAGAAGCAGATAGGACCGAGGAATTATTTACGAATATCGTAATTCAAGTAACCAAAATTTATATTACTAACTTCAGTTAATCATAATATTATATTAATTTGATGCAGGCCTAGCCATATTTATGTGAACAGTTAAATTAATTCTGCTATATTTCGATAGAAAGAAAATGTAAATACATGAACAATTTCTCTTACGTCATGTTATGTCAAGAGTGATATTACCGTACAAATCTGCCCACGACAACGTTTATAGTCACTGTATTCATTTTCGTACGAAAATAACCGCTGAGTTTCCGCACAAGTACAAAATATCCCATTTACAATCTACATTTCAGAAACGAGCTTAAATAAAATTCCGGATGTATACAAGATGACAAACATAAATGTCATTATTTAAATACTGATATTTTGTATTTTACTTTTGAAATATAAAAATACCAGGAATTTTACGAGTGCCATTCAGAAAATTGTGTAATAGGGTTAAACAACATAAATTATTAAACGCTAACAGTTTTCATAAAATTTACTATTAGTCGTAACTTCTGTATATATTTTCCAGGCGATTAGTACGCTTAGAAAGCAACGTAAATTTTTTTTTAAATTGCTATTCTTCTCAAATCGCCAAGTCGATAAGTCAGTCATTTTAACCGTTGCATTGTGTTTTAGGGCCAGTTTCACCAACCAAGTTTAACTTTGCCACAAAGCGAGTTTAACAAAACTCGACGAAGAGCTAAACCTGAGTTTAAGTTATAGGTGCGTTCCACCAGCAACACAGCGAGTTTAAGTTACCAGAGATTAGTTAAACTTGGTTGCACGATGGGTTGTGTGAGCTGAGTTGCCTTAATTGTGTCGGAAATACCCGAACACTTGTCGGAAATTGCCGAATGTGTTTTTGTGGATGATTTCATTTGGAAACTTTGTTACAACGTTCTTGAGGGGAAGGAGGGAGTGATTGCATCATACTATCTAGGGAGGGGGGGGGGTCGGGAATATACAGCTAGGGGGCTAGGTACCCCTGGGTAACTTTGGAGCAAAGCAAGAGAGAAAGACTAGGGGAAGATAATCCAGCAAATATAATTTACTTTATTTTATCGCTGTAAATGCAAATGTTTATCTACACACAATTGTTTAGTTATTTTCTCGTCTGTATATGTTTACTAACCTGAAAGTACCAAACGTTTAACAGAACCTCATTCACTGTAAAAAAATGTTTTGTACTTTTACAAAGAAAATCTTTGGAAACCTAGTTGCCAAATAAATTCTTTGTGAAACTACAATAGTTGTCCTTGTAATAAAATACAAATTATGTGTTTGTAAAATATCAAGGAATAACCTTGTAGTTGTACTTTCAATAAGGAAAAAAAAATTTAAATGCTCACTGTACTTCATAAATAACACCTAACTTATTTATCAAATAACTTTTGAATAAAAACGCTTACATGCAATTATTTTGAAAATTAAAAAAATTTGGAAGTGGTAAGCTTCGAACCATTCTCCCCGCTCGCAGAACCTATTCATCTAATCTCTAGACCACTACGACGTCTGTACTGTCGGTGTATGTATCAATAAAAGTGAATGGACCGAATGTTTTGACAAGCGGAAATGTATTTGGAAGTCTGTACCATCATTCTCATTAAAATAATTATTTATTTCTCTAATTCTACGAGGCTGATACACAGGAATAAAGTCTTCATCGTCTGTATTTTCTACAAGTACCAAATTATAGTGCTCGCGCCATTTTATTATGAACTTAAGCGAGATTAGTGACGTTACCCAGCCAAAATCGAGTAGTTAAATTTAATCTCGCTTAAGACGAGAAAATCGAGTTTAGCTGCTTGGTGAAACCCAAAACATGTATAATCGAGATTAAGTACCGAGTAATCTAGATTAAATCGCTTAAACTTGGTTGGTGAAACCGGACCTTAGCAAGCATTTGCTCTTTTACCTTACTTAACAAAAGAAAGAGATGCCACTATAATATGCTATGAACGATATTTTTTGGTAAACCACAATACCAGTGTATGGGAGGTTCGGGATGAAGTGAACACTTTTGAAACCTTAGTTACTTATTTCTGATAAGATAATTATAAGTTTCCTGCTACTTTTTGATATGAGCAATGCTCCTTGAGAAATAATCAAGCTGTTAAAATTGTACTGTTATAAAACAATAACGTCTGAGGTCTCACCAAATATTATCTCACCAAATATTATATTTCAAATATTATTTTCGAAAATATTGTCTTCAAAAGTGTTCATTCCATCGCGGTCTACTTATAAGTATATTTTCGCTGTTTCTTAAACCGTATTTACAGTTGCTGCATCTATTCTACCTAGCAACAATGTATGAGACGCTCATGACTACAAATGCTTCTTAGACATAGGGCTTACAATCCTGAAATAAAACGAGTCTTTAGTTAACATTCTCGGAATGTAATTATATGAACACGAATGCAGAACTGCTAACCCCTGTAATAATAAGTAGAGATGTGGAAATTTTGCGAATCAAAAATCCTATGCATACTCAAGTCCCGACCATTTGTCCACTAACTGCTACTCAGTGTAACAGCAGACAATGAACGAATATACGAGGCTTGAGTAAGCATACGATATTTGATTTTACACACAGGTAATTGAATCCGTGAAATTTCCTTATCCCTAATAACAAGTAGAGACTTGAAAATTTAGCGTTTTGTTTACTGGCACAAACTAGGACTCAAACAACTGTATATCCGTACAACTTTAGCAATTGGCTCATGACCGTTTTGGCACATCTTCTAATGCGCTTCAGTCTGTAATAATAGACAAACAACTAAATGCCGACCCAGTTTTGTGGTAGCACTGTGCCAACGAGCAGCCAATGAACAGTTGTAGTGTACTTGAGAATACAGATGTTATTGCAGGTTAGTCTGCAGGTCTGTGAAACCGAGAATTTTACCTGTCTTTAGAGCCCGGCAGTTTTCGAGAAAATATTTTCGCATCACTTTGTTTCAGTGCCTTACGTGAGCACCTGCATCTGCAATGTTTACTTACAAAAGTTTAAATTTTGTGACAAAAATATTTTCTAGTTTTTGTAACAATATCCGTGGGAACATAGTTTCAAATGTGATTTTATATTGCTTAAGTCATTATCCAACTCCCAAATTGCATCAAGATAGAAAAACACTGTTTTAATTACTTTCCTTTTTGTAGATTCTGAGGACGTAAAGTTATTTACCACGGAGATTAATTCAAAGAAATTAATTTCGAATCATTTTAAAATACTCATCGTACAACATAAACTATATGTGCTCTCTCTCACGAATGTAAAAATTAAGTAAATGGAATGCACCAACCCCCGTAAATGTATTTTTATTTAATTTTACATTATTATATCATTATTTATTTCATAATTTCTAGAATATTGAATGTGACATGCATATATCAATTTGGTAATAACACAATTAATGGCTTATTAAAGTTGTCATGAGCCTAAAATGTATCAACTTGATAATAGTGCATGGGAAATATTTAAACAATACCGCCAAGTAAACACTGCGACAGTCATAAATTCGAATTTCAACCATTTATGTTTCAACTCCTAGCCGTCCAGGTAGCGGTAGAATCAATTACATCATTGTCACAAGTGCTTAAGGATAGGCAGTGCTGTGTTTGATAGAAATATAAGCAGAAAGCAGAATAGTTGTAAATATTATGTGCTGCAATGGCTAATTACGTAAACAATAATTGAAATAAGAACTACAAAGCAACATACACATGTGCTTATTTCAATTGAATTACTGTTAGAAAATTGCACAGCTTAATTAGTAGGGACCAGAAAAATTCCGTTTCTTTTCGACACTAGCTTGAACTCACTCCTAACAAAATACTTTTCCGAATTTCATTAAACTTAGTACACATGTACCACACATTAAGCTGGCTACCTTTGTGCATTTAAAGCATATTATGTTCATGTTTTAAAAATGGCTGCCCTTTTTATATTTTTAGCATAGTGTAGCAAATGGCATATAAAATTTTTTTGGAATTTCATTTAACTTGGCATACATACACTACACAGAAAGCTGGCTTTACTTTTGCGTATATCGTTCATGCTGTATTTATGTTTCCAAAATGGCGACAATATTTATATTTTAAGCATTGTATTTCTTATCTTTGGTAATATTTTTCAGAACTTCAACAAACTTGGTACGCATATACTACATGGAAAGCTGACTTGACTTTCGTGTGTTTCGTTCATCCTGTGTTCGTATCTTCGTATTTACAGCCCATTTTAATAAATTTAGCATAGTTAAACATATCTGAGGAAATACTTTTCTAAAATTTATTCATCTTAGTACGTACATACCATATACTAACTTAACATTTTTTGTGTATTTCAATTATACTATGTTCATATTTTGAAATGGCGGCCATTTTTATGTCTCAGGCATTGTATTACATATCTTTGGTAGAATTTTTCAGAATATCATCAAACTTGGTACACATATACTACATAAAAGCTGACTTTACTTTTTGTGTCTTTCGTTTATCATGTGTTCGTATTTCAATAATGGACACCATTTCATATTTATATCATAATATGACATATGTGGAGAAATATTTAGTCGAAGTTCATTAACACTGATATACATATACTACTTTTTTAATTGATTCAACTTTTGTGGATTCCGTTAATGTTGTATTCATGTTTTTATATGGGCGACTATTTTTCTATTTTTACCATAGTAATATGACATATCTCCGGAATTTGTTTTCATTTTATTGAATTTAGTATACGTATACTATTTAGAAAGCTGACTCGACTGTTGTACTTTTGTTCATCTTGTAATTATATTTTTTATAAATTAAGTAATTTATAGTTTTACATAACTGGGAAATTTTTTCCCTTATTTTTAATCATCTTGGTGCACATACACCAGCTGGTTTATTGACCTGACTTTTAATTGCACTCTTCGTTCCTTTTATGTTCAAAATTTTAAAACGGCTGTCAATTAATTATAAATATAGGATAATTTGACGTATCTGAAGAAATATTTTTCTCGTATTTTATTAAATTTAGTATACATTACATATACTACTTAGCAGCAAACTAACTTGACTTTTGTGTATTTCGTTAATCAAGTTGTCATATTTTTTAATGGCAGCCATTTATACATTCTTAATAATATGACAAATTTGAGGAAATATTTGTCCGAAGTTCATTAATTTTGACACGCATATTCTACTTAGTTTGTTGCCTGGAATTTAACGTATTTCGTTCATCCTTTCGTAATATGTTGAAAACGGCAGCAATTTTTTATCTTTCGGATAAGATGACATCTAATTTTTTCCTAATTTTGTCAAAATGGGTACGCATATATTACTTAGTAAGCTGACTTAGTTTTTGTGTAATTAATTTGTTACATGTTTAAATTAATATTATTATTTAATATTCCCAGAATACGTAATCGACTTTAACTTTCAGGGTTAATTTGCACCCACTTTGAGGAAAGTAGGCGTATCAGATATGCCGGTAACTTCTTGTTAAAGTTGTAATCTAAGTTGAAAAAAATTATATTCTTCCGTCTTTTGTTTGTACAAACAGTACGTGTGACTAGTAAACTCAGTAAAAAAAATAGTATAACATTGTACTTTATCAATAAAATGCTTGTGAACTTAAACCAAAACATTTATCAGTCAAGGCATTACAACAAGAATGTCGCAGGTTATTTAAGGTGTCTACATTTTACAAATACATACAGGGACTAGTAAGATATTATTTATAAGCAGAGATTTTGAAGTTAAACTATATAACCTTCGCTGGCCTGTCACATTTTACAAAATATTTTGTACTTTTACAAAACTTTTCTTGGAAGCTGGATACCAAAAGTTTTTAGTGTTAATTCAAACAATTGTAAAATGTACAAGGATTCAGCTGTAAATGTACATTTATTATTTGTAAATATACAACATTTTTGCAAATAAAAAAAAACAATTTGTATATTTTCAAGCATGTCCTATAAAGTTTAGAATATTCTTTTCTCGAAAATATACAAAAATATATTTTGGAAATTAGTTTTCATAGAATTTATTTTGGTAAAAGTACGACATTTTCTTACTGAGTACAATACACCGCTTTAAAAATTAGAACGCCTAAAGTAAAATAGAATAAAATATAAATACACAATTAGTAGCTAACGTAACGTAATTTGAGTTAGTTATAAAATGTTCTCACTTCACCTATAATGACTACAAACAGAGATAAGGACAACTATATTTCACTGTATTGCAGATATTCGGCATGGTGAACTTAGTTGCATCAAATTGCTTTGCAGGATTTTCAAGGTCTTCCACCTTAAATTCGTTTCAATTTTCGTTTCGCGGGGGGAAATATTGTTTTTACCGTCGAGTTTTAAATGGCCTTGTGAATATCAACGCAACGTTGACCTTATATTCCTTACCATAACCGTTCCAGCATGATTAGTCTACTACTTCATTCGAAAGGAGAATAGAAGAGTACTTCAAATTGTGACAATTACCCAATTTGACACGTGGTTGTAGCAGCATTAATAAGGAACTGATTGTATTGGAGGTACACTCCTCAGAAATTGTTAATGAGAAATAGTGTTATATACAATACAGAGAGACATGCAAAATTCGCGTTATTATTTGAAAACAGACTAGACTTAATAGATAGGCTATGTACAACACTGAACACGATCTGTGATGTGTAGAGACGGGAAACATTCGCGGGTTCCCTGACATGTAGGCTAGCCTCCAAGAATATCTGTTCGCTCAAGTATACAACATATGTTTATTGGCTGCTAACTGATACAGTGATATCACGTGGTTAGGGCCCGGCAATTTTCGCGAAAAGATTTTTGCCTCACTTTGTTTCAGTACCTTACATGTACACCTGCAGCTCAACTGCGTCGCTAATGACATAGTGTTTTCGTGCAGAGTCGTTATCCATTCGACTGTACCGATCAGTACACGGATAACTAGAGCCCGGTAATTTTCGCGAAAAGAATTTTGCAGCACTTTGTTTCAGTGCCTTACGTGCGCACCTGCATCTCTGCTATGTGGTCAGTGATTGGATGCCGTAACACCCAGCGTGTGGAGGTTAAACCCGCAAATCACAGACATGATGTGTGACAGTTATCCGTGTACTGATTGGCACAGTCAAATGAATAACGACTCTGCACAAAAACACTCTGTCAATAGCCATGAAGTTGAACTGCAGGTGTACACGTAAGACACTGAAACAAAGTGGGACAAAAACCTTTTCGCGAAAACTACCGGGCTCTACACATTATTGGAATTGCATTTAGTTGCTTCTCCATAATTGGCTCAGGTCTCTCGAGGAGGTGTCAAATGAGTCAAGAGTTAATTGAGATCGTGACACTAAGAGTTGTTTGACTTCTAGCCTCTACCCAAAACAAAACGAGAATTATTCAGGTCCCTAGTGATGTGCTTGGCTACCGGCTCTAATGTGATATCACTGGAGCCAGTGATTGTTGGTGTACATCTGCAGCCGTATTTTATGGTCAGTGATTGGAAGAGAAGATGTTATATCGCGAAAAAATGTTTGTGCCAACATACTCTTGAAAACCCTGTGATTTCTTGCGACATGTATGATTGGGTGATAAATGTCTGACAGAACATAGCTGTATGCAGACCAATAACTGCATCAAATATTACAATAGCGAGATTCTTATTTGCTCAGTTAAATAGGGCAACAGCTCTACGTATAAGCGAGAACCAGTAATCTTCTCGTAAGCTTTACGTGAGTTGAAATCCAGCAAACAGTCAAGTTTTCCTGAGATAAACCATCATCTCTAGTTATTGGATGTTTTTAGTTATCAGCGTCTTAGTGTTCTACCCGCAAATCACAGACGCGTAGTGTCGCAATAACCTTGTTCTGATTGGCACAACCAAATTAGTAACGCCTCTGTACTAATACACTCGGCCAATAACCATGAAGCAAAGTTGTAGATGTGCACGTACGGTATTGAAACATATTGTTGCAAAATTGTTTTCACCAGAATTCTCTAGCTCTAGATATCACTTACGTATTTCACTGCCTTATATGCGATTGGTCACTATATAGTGGACATTTAAATTGCTGACCCGAAAGGGTTCAGCGATTGAAGCTACGTCATGGTAATCTAACAAAAAAGTCAAAATAACCGCTTCTAGTATAGTCCGCAGCAAAAAAAAAAAAAAAAATAACGTGAAACTTACAAGACTATAACAATAGTTAAATAATATTTACAGGCGAAACTTGATCTGCTGGCCTTATTTCTAACCCCCGACGCAAGAAGAATGGAGTTAAAAGTTTGACGTGTCTGTGTGTGTATCTATGTGTCTGCCAGTGACATCGTAGCTCCTGAACGAATGAACCGATTTTTATGCGGTTTATTTTTATTTGAAAACTGACTTGATCGAGAGTGTTATGAGTTATGATTCAAGAAAATCTGTTCAGCCGTTTAAAAATCGTCAGCTCTTCTTTTAGCATTGACTGACTCAAAATAATTAATTTGGTGCCGTTTGGTGAAGAAATTGCA
This sequence comes from Medauroidea extradentata, assembly GCA_003012365.1. Lineage (NCBI taxonomy): Eukaryota > Metazoa > Arthropoda > Insecta > Phasmatodea > Phasmatidae > Medauroidea > Medauroidea extradentata. Next base: position 35,223 of record PNEQ01116949.1, on the reverse strand, counting down.
AACATTATCGGAATGGATCAAATTTAAGGGCTTGAATACTTAACTACAAGTATTTGTTTTTAATTTTATGGAACCAAAACAAACTTCTTGAGTCAGTCAATGTTACCCCTGCAGTCAAACAGCCTACATTTAATGGTTATATAAGAATCACTTGCAATGATTTCATTTCACGTATCTCAACCAACTTATGCGAGCAAAGTGGGCCATTAATAAAGGAAAATGTTTGAACTATCAGTGTGGGGATTGCCAACCTACGCTAATGTTTGTGTAAACAAATACGGTTGTGACTAAAGCGTGAAAGTTGAATACTAATAACTAAGACAGCAGTACGAAAACTATCCTCGGACGTTTGCGGGTATGTATAAATAATTTTGGTAATTATTTTCGATATAAGTACAACTACTCTTCTTGTAACACTAATTTTCGATTGTTTATATGTTTGTCGGACTGCTGTTTTGTTTTCATTTGTTTACTTTCGGCTGTATCAACGAAAATATGTTTTTCGGAGAGGAAATAAAACATTTCTCGTGTTGTGATGGCAGTGTAAATACAAAATTAATTAAACGTAGTGTGTTGTCTGTCGGCTTTAGGTGAAAACACCATCAGGGATTCTAGCATAAATATACGAAAAAAAAAAAAAACGTTGTTGGCAGTTTTATTAAATAAACACCATTTGTGTTTTCAAAGGGATATCAAAAATTTTTATCGCAATATCAAGGTTGCATTGCAGTCTTTTTCTAATGCAAACAGTTCTGGTAATTTATTTGAAACTACTCTGTACTTGTAGATCTCTTACATATTGAAACTAAAATAAGATAAGAAAATTTCCATAAAGAACGGTTTTAGATCGATCAATTACAAGTGCGCGTGTGTGTGTGTGTGTGCGTGTGTACGAAAACGTAAGCAATAAATATTTTAACTAACTGATAAAAATATTTCTTGATGGAACATGCATGTATGTGTGTATGTATACATGTGCGAGTGTATACATACTATGAGTTCATGAGGTGTAACATATGCATGCTATTTGCAATTAACAGAATGCAGTAGAGCGCAGATGTGATGAAAAAAAATACTTGTTTCACTATTCTGTGCTAAATATTCGTTGGTACTAAGAGTTGTAAATTCGTGTGCCTATTGTTGTTAAAATGTAATAGAAAATGGTCCACATAAATTTCGAAATGAGGGAAGCGCAACGGAAATCCCATCTAATATCTAAACCTATCAACACTTGGATTGTTTCGTCTCTTGTTACCGTGACTAGTATTTGTTTGATGATTCTGCAATGTCATGGTCAGGTAATGAAAAACATACTGTAACTGGATTTATTAAACATGGAATTTTTTGAATTTAACTCGAAATTTAATATAGCACACTGTCTTGGATTTACAACTTTGTTTTACTATTTCCAGAAATGGTGGTCTTGAGATACATGTACGGAAATTTATTTGTTACCAAATTATTTTATTAGATCACTATAAAAGTAAGATTTTTTTTTTGCGGTTTAAATGACTGTTTGTTAAATGTACGGATTCGTTTATTACTAATATCATATGTATGAAATAACCGTTGAGTCATTTGTTTTATTCACTTTTTCTGGGTGTCAGTATAGTCCAGTGGACATTTTACATGAACAGACGTAGTACAAAATAGTTCTCTTTGAGAATAAACGTGTTTTGAAATTTTCTGTTCTTAGTATTCTTTCATAATTAACGTACTTAATACTGATATTAAAATAAAATTTTTGAAATTGTGTGACTTATGTATGTCGGTGTGTTTCTGAACATATAACAAAAACTTTGTAGTTACCTGTTCAAATCGCTCATTGCTCTTTTTATTTCTATATTTTTATCGTACACACAGCAGTTACTGTTTGTAACACGGTATAATAAAAGAAGATAAGGTTAACAACACTTAGAAAAAGTACATAACACAATATACCATATAAAATACTTACATAATTATAACTTAAATGCGTAGTTTCCTGTGTGCCAATAAATGCTTAAGACTTGCACTTTAAGTGTTCCTACAGCACACTTAGTATCACGCTTTAGAACACGCCTAGTCTCTCGTATACTCTGAAGGTTGCGTATACTATCACAATAGAACGGTGTAGTTAGGCATGAGTATCAGTAGTGATAGCCGATTACAAGAATATTAATAATAAAAAAAATAACAAAAAAGTCTTCATAGTTGTCGATTTTCATTCATGTCTATCTAGGTTATGTTCTCAGTTGTAGAAAATTGTTCAAGAAAAATAAAGCAAATATCGGTTGTCACTAGGCGTGTAACTACATCGAATGAGTTAAGAAAACAAAATCTACAAAAACATGAAAATACGTTTTCACCTAAACAATTTGCTAACTACACTTATATCAAACGTTCCATAAAATGTTACGGTATTTATAATAAATTATTCATGCATCACAAAATATATAACTGACACTCATAAATTTATACTCACGGAATTAATACACATAAGGTGCTTCAAGTAACGTAAAATAGGGTTCATTTCCCAAATATCGCTGTAATTTTTAATTACATTTTTTTCTCAATAAATGTTTGACGTCTTATAAATCCATGACAACAGTGAACGGGATCTTGTAATTGTCATACAAAACTATAGTATATTAATCAGGTGTAGAAAGTTACCCGAGGTGGACGGTTGCAAACGCGAGTAATGTGCGAGAGTTGTGTAATGCAAGTGGCGCAAGGACGGACAAACGCAAAGTACCTGTGCACAGCAGAGCAACTAGACGTAGTAGCGTGTCCGTGAAAGCCATGTTCGCTGTAACTTCCTCCCTGGACGTCGTGACGCGTGCGTCTCCGCGCGCCAACTGACTAGCGAGAAAAGCGCGCCACGCTGCCTCTGCAGCTAAGGTTATTGGCTGGAGAGGGGACAGGGTGAGGATCTTGTTCGTCAGCAGCGCCGCGCAGCGGTCGTCTGGTGAAACTCTCTAACTCGCAGTCGAGGAGAGGGTCTATGAACACTCCGTATTGAATATTCCATTTAACAAATCTTATTTCCAATGAAATTCTTAACAAGTTACCGTTAAACCTTTCTAAGCAATGCTAGGTATTTTTTTTATTTTCATATTGGTGAATATATTCAAACCTTTTTAACGGAATGCTTCGAACAAATTGAAAAGCTTAAGAGTAGTCGTACGGTGCACAATTTTTTGAAGGCTTTCGCAAAATAACACACCAATCGTTCGCATAATTTCGGTTTTCTTCATTTTGACCTATATTTTTAGCGAAATTGGTGATAATTTAGCTGAAAAATCTAAAAACTGTGAGGTTCATTGCTACGAAAAATATAACACAAAAATTGTAATACATTTTTAACACCAACCAATAAAGTATTTTATTAATTACATTGCAACTCTAAAGGGCGTGACCTTAACATACAACATATATATATGTATATATATGCCTTTGTATTTTGTCACCAATTTTTATATCTTCACTATCCGATGGCTGTAAAACAGCGATATTTTTTTTAATTTTAAAATTATATTTGATTAATTGAATCGTAATTATCTTCTGTCGCAATGTGTTTTTACCAGTGAGCTATAACTACACAGTGTGGTCGCGTTTCAAGGGAAGCGGTATTAGATGCAGCTATACACTATGACACGTGACTAGAATTGACCAATAAGAGTAGTTTGCTGTTAATGTAGTTGTGTGATTGGAATATTTGTTTCTCGTCTCTTTTATGTTACTGGCATCTCGTCCCACTAGTCTAACTGTTCCACAGACAACTCAGTATTGTGTACAGTCATTTCGTTGCTAGAGCAACTATTTTATGTCGAAACTATTTTTGCAACATTTGGATTCAATGCGTTATGTGCACATACGCTGCTCTGCTACATCGTCTGTGATTGGATGGTTTTACTCTCACTTGCCTTGGCAAATTACAGTCGTACGAAGTCACAATAATGTCATGCTGACTGGTGCAGTCAAATGATAAACGTGTCTGTACAAACACACGCTGCCAATAACCATGAAGCATAGCTGCAGGTGTGCACGTGAGTCGCTGAAACAAAGTGGGACAAAAATATTTTCGCCACAAAATCGTGGCCCCAGTCATTGCTAGAGACGATGACATATCGCTAAAATTATTCATTTCAACAAACCCTTGAAACAACTACAGATTATAGCAACATAGGATGATATACGTTTAACACAGCGTAGCTGTCTGCAGACCAATAACAGGCATAAAATATTATAATAGTGGGATTCTTATTGGCTCTGTCAAACTGGGCAACAGCTCCACGTACGAACGAAATCCAGTAATTTTTTGATAAGTTGAACGCACGTTGAAACCAAGCAGCTGTAAAGATTTTTCCGCGATTAATCATCATCTCTATAGTAATTTCTTACATTGAAACGTCCACGCATTTGCCACTGACTTACATATATTTAAATGAATGTCTTTGAACCAAGAAATAAACTAATAATAAAAAGTAATTTATACATGGCTTGTGGTGCCCTAAGCCTGGTTCATATTCAAATAGCACACAGCACATGGCGTATAATTAGGGAAAGCAAAAATTCGCAATTAAAATTGCCTGCATGCTAGAATCCGCTTTACTATACATGCGCAAGTCCCACCTATTCCTTCATTGTCTGCTGTTCCAGTGAGTGGCAACTAGTGAACAAAAGATCGGGTCTTGAGTATACACAGGTACGTTGATTCAAGCATGCAGGTCATTGAACTCGTAAAATAATTCCTTTCATACGTATGATACAGCAGTCACTGTAAAAAAATGTTAGTAATTTTACTCATCAAGTGTGTGACAATATTCCCCAACCTTGTGCGGTAAAACTGGTTTCCAAACATGTGTGGAAATTTCTACACGGTAGTGTGCTCTCCATACATACTACTAGGAAATTTCGCTTGCGCGTCGTGTAAAATTGCCCTGCACCAATATGTAATAAAACAATACATTAACAGTTGTATAACTTTACATTACATGCGTGGAGTGATTTTCTATAACATCATTACTACAGTTGATGGTTTATCGCGGGAAAACTTGACTGTTTGCTGGATTTCAACATACGTTCAGCTTACTAGATTATTACTGGCTTCCTCTTGTACGTGGATCTGTTGCCCTGTTTCACTGAGCCAATAAGAATCCCGCTATCGTAATATTTGATGCCTGTTATTGGTCGCAGACAGCTGTGGCGGATTTAGAAACATATTTTGATGGAGGTTTACGCAACTTTATGGATTGTAAAAAATACCAGCCATATCAAAAGTGTGGTTATTTACTGTTACAAAACATTAAATATAACATGCTAACATACGTACTATAGGACACATTAAATGTACTTGAACTATCATAGAACAAAACTTAAGTTTCCTTGATGTGACTGGACATACTTTGGCTATAATGTTCAACATGATTTTTTTTTGGGGGGGGGGGGGGGGGCCTGCAGTCCGGTAACTTTAACAACCATTTTTTTACAATATGGATACTGCATAACCAGAACAATTGTGCGAAATCAACTCACAGATGAACTTTTGTGTATTATATTAACTCAATTAAATATTTGCGACGTTTCTGTAGTATTTGAGACTCTATGGATAGAGGTACGAGTATTTCACGTCTTACTTCTAGGTCAGCTTGAACGTCACTAACGTATAATTAATTGTCTCTTCAGTCTATAGACGATGATAGCTGTTTTAAGGCATATTTGACAACTGCAAACCAGTAATAAATAAGTAGGGACCTGAAATTTTCACGTCTTCTTTCAGACACAAGCTAGAATTCCAGTAACTACAAGTTCATGTCACTTTCTTAATTGGCACTTGGCATATTGACCATATCCTGAAAGTCACTTCCGATTTTCGAAAAATCCTTATTTAATGGATACCTACGCCGTGAGGGGAAGCTACGCTGAAAATTTCACGTTTCTAGGTCCAGCGGTTTGGACTGTGCTTTGATGAGTGTATGAATGAGTGGGGCACTTCATTTTGTATATAAATACATACATAACTTATTTGGTTATTTATTTGATTCAGAAAAGTATATGTTTGCTTGCTATATGTTTTTTACATCCACCGTCGTGTCTCTCTCTCTCTCTCTCTCTCTCTCTATATATATATATATATATATATATATATATATATATATATATATATATATATATATATTACATATATATGCATACATCATAGTCAGGTAGTCCAGAAACAAATGCATAATTAAGCACACCACGCAAATCCTGAGTTAAACTGCACACGAAAATATTAGTAGCAAAATGTTGTACGATGACAATTTATACTCACAATGTGGCGACATAGCACTGTACTTAGTCCCCTCTTGTGCTTCACAATTATCTTACTTGTGTACTACAACTGTTCTGACCTGCATTTGGGTGCAGGTTACAATTCTGAGCAGTCCAAACACGAGTCTACGTATAGTTGACGTAATATGCACAAAATAATACCTGGACATGAAGTGGAAGAAGGGACTCTCTCCGCGCAGTGTTGCCATAATGTACACGAAAAATGTTACCCTGCAACATTTTGCCACTAACATTTTCGTCTCAAATTAAGCCCAGGATTCTCGTGGTGTGCTTAATATGTGGTAGTTTCTGGAGATACTGTATATAGATCGTGGTTCACGAATTGTTACCGCCTCAGTTTAATTCCGTATATAGTTGAAGCAGAAACAAATGAATGTACATGTGGGTGACATTCCCGGTACCTAGTTTTAAAACAGGGTAATTTGAAACACGACGAACGAAATGCAGGAATAAATCAGAGATGTATAACCATACCGTAATTATTTGTATTCAACCATCAAAAGTCTCACATGAATCACATCGGTCAAGCGTCTTGGGAATTGTGCAGATTGTTTATGCATCCTTGCGTGAAACGTGCCCGGTCTCGGATAACAAGAATACCTTCACAAATGCCGATTTTCATATAACCATATTAGTGTTGTGTGTGTGTCCCTATATCTCTCTTGGTGCACGTATTTTGCGCGTTCAAGACTTATATTTGCGAAAGTGGTAAAAACGACAGAACACGCACATCACGCCTCCCCTTAGCCTCGTCACTGAACTAAGGTGGAGTCTTCTCGCAGACTAATATTCCCTATGAGACCTTCAGTGGTGAGCCTATCATTTTATGACGTAATACTAAAAGTAAAGGTGTCGCATATGCCTTTAAAAAGATATTGCGTCAACATTTTCACTCCAAATAACACGACTGTAACACCCGTAAACGCCATATTCAGCAGCGCGAAGATATGCGTACTTTGAATAATATTCCAAAGAATACATAACTCATGTGCGTTGCGTAGTTCCCGAACAATCTTGTAACGGTCAAAGGTCTACACGCAGCTCGGCGGCCTGGGTACATCACCACCTGAAGGCCCTGTTCTTTAATTTATTTCAAACAATTTAAAATAACTCGAACATTTTAATCAAATCCTTTGAAAAAATTCGAGACTGTGTACAATCATACGGTACACAATTTTGCCAGAGCGTTTTTTTTTTTTTAATAATGTACCGTTTGCTAGCAAAAATTATTTTGGTTCATTTTGGAATATTTTCACAACGAAATATGTAATATTTCAGTGGCAAAAATCTAAAAATCCGTTTGGTGTATTACAACATAAAAAATCAGATACAAACAATTACACATTAGTGTTAAAACTGTAAGAATGAATTTTTGATATATGTATTAATTTGCGTTAAATTTTTTTTTATTTCGAAACCATTTCAAAACTACAGTGTAACAATGGACGACTTGAAGTACACGCCCCCTGACGTCACCGCAGGGGAAAAGTACTGTGGGAAACAAAGCTTATTAACAAACATGCTGATTTGTTAGTTGGTTATTGCAGAAAGCAAAAAATGTTGCGCATTCATAGATTTGCACGCAAGGGTAAAAAATAGTAGTTTCTACTTCATGGTTAAGATACGCAAATACATAAGATTAATGTTTACCTGAAAAAAAAAACGGCAAATTTCAAACAAATAATCAATTTTCTTGACGTACATCTCATCCGGGACATTTGACGCCAAACAGCTAAATGGAGGTTATGTTCGGCTGCGGTATCCATGGAGATAGGAATTGTATCCCATACCTGACTGAAGCTCCGCCTCTTTTCAAGTCGTCCATTGGAAACGACGCATAGGATCCAAAAAGTCCCAAAGAACATGTTTTTGTTCAGAAAATAGCTAACCAATCAACACGATTTAGAGCCACGCCCTCTCTGTTAGTGGGGGAAGTGAGGAACCTTAAATAGGAACCCCGATGTATACAGCAAAAACTACTTTGTTGCAGCTGCAAAATATTTTGTGGGTGTACACCCTGCAACATTTATTTTGTGGTCACTTTAAAATATTTTCTTGCAACCATTAAAATTTTGTGGCCAGTACTAAATTATTTTGTTAATACTACAAAATAATTTTGCAGGGAAGACGTCCCACAAAATTTTTATTTCAGTGTATTGTTGCAAATTAGAATAGTACAATTAATAATAAGTAGGGACCCTTATTTTTCGCGAATTAAATTTTTGCCTCGTTTTGTTTTAGTGCCTTACGTGCACAACTGCAGTTCTGCTTCATGGTACTGATTGGATATTTTAACTGTCGCGAGCTTTGGGATTCTATCGGCAAATCACAGACGTGTGGTGTTGCAGGAACGTTATTATAATTGGCTTAGTCGTCTCTTCACAGAGACACGCTGCCAATAACAACGAAGCAGAACTACAAATGCGCACGTAAGGCACTTAAACAAACTGAGGCAAAATTGTTTTTGCGAAAAACAGAGATCGCTAATTAATTAGGGACAGGACCATTTCGCGAATTCAATGACCTGCATGTTAGAATCCTATGCATACTCAAGTCCCGACTATTTTGTCCGTTAGCTGCTACTCAGTGGAACAACAGACAATGATCGAATAGTCGGGATATTCTATCATGCGAGTAATTGAATTCACGAAATGTTCCTGTCCGTAGCCATATTTCATTGCAAAAGAAGTACTATTTGCAATATACCGGTAGGTTGTAATTGAAACAACTATTTTCATTCTTAATAGATAGCGTTAGATATTATTTTCAAGAAAATAATATAAGACTAACCATTATTCAGTAACAACGACGTCGACATAGTAGGTTTGTGTTCCCTTGGAGTGATTGTCAGAGGTGTAAAAATAGGCTTATTAAATCATCTCTCTGTGTCAATTTTTATCTGTATTGTGTGTCTGTTTTTTTTTTTTTTCGCGAAAGGTTATGTGTGCCCAAAAAAGGTTCAACCCATTAGTCGAATTTTATCAGATTAGTTTCACATATTGTATAGTAAGCTGACATGACTTACGTCAATTTTCTTCAGGTAGTGTTTGTATTTTGGAAATGGTGTTCATGTCAACATTTATGATGACACGGGTTTTTCAACGATCGTTTTTCACAATTTCTTCAAACTTCTTAAACGTTTAATACTTAGTAAGGTGACATTACGTTTTTTTTTTTTTTGTTGTTTATACCATGTTCGTATTTTAGAAATGACAGCCAATTACCAAAATTTAGATCAAACGAAATATCTAAACAACTGTAATTCATCAAAATCTGTTCACGTATAGCATTTGGTAAGGTGACTTGACTGTAAGTACTTTGTTAGTGCTATCTTTATGTTTCTAAAATAGCTTCCTTTTATTTACATATATTTAGTTATTTTCTTATGTGCCATTTATGAGGAAACATTTTTCCTTCTAAATTTTATTAATATTATTACATAAATAGTCTTATTAAGCTAATATTTCTGTTATATATTTTGTTCATGCCGTGTTCGTATCATGAAAATTGCGGCTGTTTGAGTTTTGTATTTTGTTCATACAGTGTTTATGCTATCAAAATGGAACATTTTGGAGCTAACAAAATATCTGAGGAACAATTTTTTTTCTTCAGAATATCATCAAATATAGTACACATTTTGTTTTTAGTAAGAAAAAGTGACTTGTTTTTTTGTTGAAGCCGTGTTTATACGATAGAAATGGCAGCTATTTAACACATATTTGATTCACGCGAGATATTGAGGAAGCATTTTTTAGAATTTCTTCAAACCCGGTATAAGTTTAGTACTTTGTAAAATAACTTGACTGTTTTGTTTTTTGTTATTGTCTAGTTAATTTTATCAAAACGTTGGCCATTTGAAATTTTCTTGTTCAAATGAGGTATCGAAAGGTACCGTGATCCGAATTTCATAAAATTCGATAAAAATGTAGCACTAAGTACAGCGAATAGAGTTGTATTTATTTTCTTCATGCCATAAACAGTTTTTTAGAAATTGTGGCCCTTTGGTTGTATTTTGATTACTCAAGAAAGGAACGTATACATTTTCTTAAATTTTATCGAATTTGGTAAACAATACTCCTAAGTAAGTCAACGTGAGTCTAATGTTATTTGATTATCCTGTGTTTGATCATGTACGATCGTTGATTTGTAAGATTTCATGACATGAATAAATATTTTTAATACATGTATTTTAAGAACTATTGTACGGACTGTAAACAAATTATTTTTAGACACTTTGTTATGTAAATATTGATTCGTCTATTCCTTATTGTTGTAGGTGTTGTGTGTCTACCGTGTTATAAGTTTGCATGATTCGAATTAATTATATTAGTATCTCATATTTACAGATATACATGGCCGATTTGACCTCTTTCGGGTTGATTTGCATGCTTATTGAGGAAAATAAGCGTATTAGTCATGCTGATAACTTCTTGGAAGACGTGAACTTAATGTAATTTTCTAAAAATGTGTGCATTAATATCCTTTATGAGAATACAGAATAAATAGGTTTTTATTTATTCTGTGATAGTACGCTGGTTTATGTCGCGGTGTGAATATATATGTGGAGTGCCGATTGGAATGTGCGGTAGCAAAATACTGAGCCGAGCACGTTTTATATTCCTACGATCACATGACCTTTGATGTGTACTCTATATTTAGGACGTATTTATATTACTACATCCGATGTTTGTGCTTGTTTGTATTTGTTTACTGTTTTGCGAAACTTTTCGAATACGTGGACCGTACATAGCGCGGCTACTGCATCAATGGCTTCATCTATGGGTAAAACTATCAAATCCTTATCTGCCATAGTTACAAGCAAAAATAATTTCTTCAAGGACAGCAGCAACCTAGTGAGTCTCTTCAGCAGTTGGCAGTAGTGTTCTACACTACAACTCTTAATATTTTCTCTATGGCGAGCTAGCAGTTCTTCTCTAGGAGCTGCTGCAGCCGAGTGGTCAGATCACTCGCTTGCCATCTAGGCGATACGGGTTCGATTCCCGGCGGTGTCTCTCCCCGGATTTTCGCACGTGGAAATTATGTCGGGCGATGTCGCTCCCGTTCCCCCGCCCCTCTCAAACCAGCGCTACGTAGGGCCTCATTCCATCTCATTCTTCGTGGTACGCAAATTACCTACGCCTCCATTAAAACAATCTACATTCGGGTTGTGATATCCTGGCCCTCTTGTATCCTTGTCATAATATATTTATTCTACTTAATTCTTCTATGGCATAACTAGACTGTGTTACACCTCGACCGACTATGCGCGTATTGTAAGTAAGGTATGAAATGTTTTTCAATTTTAAAACAATCTTACAAAAAATATTTTATTACTATATCCTAGCGTTTTTAATTAATGCTGTCTTTATAAGAATGAAATCCCTTTGGTGATAGTGTTTCAAATCCAGTACATTTTTGGAATATTTTACTGATAACTTACAATTAGCACATGGTTAGTATATGCACAACAAAAGCGTGCCTACGATCATGTGATATGTTTGTCACGTGTGCAGGAAGTCTTAAACGCTCTATCTTATATTAGCTCTACGGTTTATCTTGACGTCAATGGTTCAATTATGAGCTTAATATCCTTCTGTGGAATATCTTTCAGTCAACATGCTTGACCGCAACGGACTTTGTGATTGCATTAGTAACAGCGGAATTATATTAGTGCAGCTACGAATAAACTAATTTCGTTGTTAGGTATATATATACGTTTCCTTGTCAGTGTTAACTTGCACACTTCCTAAGTTTCTGTAGTAGTTGATAAACATTCCACCAATTTTATCTAAACTAATTCCATCTACCGGTTTAGCCTTAAAAGTGTGAGTGAAGACGTACTTTAGCAGTGAGAGAATTTGAGTGTCAAAAGAGAAGTGACTAATTATGCTAGGAACTAGTTCCAGACTTTCGTAATGACGCGTAGCTAGGAAGCATCAGTTAGTTCATCAAGGGGTTTGACAATAAGTGAGGAGATGGAAAATGGTATGAAAGTAAGGAAATTAAATTACTCGCTCCCCTGTAGACCACCTCAGAATACTGATACGATTCAATTTTAGATATTATTTACTCTCGACAAACAAGGAAACTTATGAAAATTATTTTTTAAAAATCAGTGTGGGATGTTGTAACTATTATCGAGGATTTTATTTAATGCTGTCCCATTTATGTCCAATTAAAATTTTTGAAAGCTCCTCGAGAACTTGTAATTATTGTTTAGTTACATAGCTTAGTAACATACGTAAACCTAGACGCTCACAAAATAATCCTTAGAGACATACTGTAAAATAATACACATATTACTCCCAGCAAACGTGCATGTGTCAACTATCTACGGCCTGAAACAATTTGGTTAAATTAGACTTACATATAGTTTTAAAATAATAATAAATATCAGATAATGTATAAGTAGTGGGTTGCAAATTGAATCTTCGATGTTCATTCCACTTAATAGAAATACTCTGTTGCTGTTATTAATAACTATGTTTGGTTATTTGAACGGGTACTGATATTTCATACTATTCCATGCAAGTTGCGTGTAAAGTAACACGGGTACTTGGAATATGTTTAATATCACTAACTACTAATTGTAGCCACCTCAAGGCACATTCATAGATAAATGGTTTTAAAGCATACCGTCACATTATTAGTCACTATAAGTTCAGAGGTGTAGGAACCACAATAATTGAGTGCTCATATAAGTCAATAACAATAAGTCTTATAAAATAGTATCTAAAAAATGTATACAAAGTAAGCCATAAAAGAAAACAGTTCTAACGAAAGGAAAAACTATGAATATAGATATGTGATGTGGACAGAAATTTTTGTGAAACTTGAGTAAGAAAGTCACTCGTAAAAAAATATATCTTGAAACAGTTTAGTAATCACGCTTGCAAACCCATGACTGTGTGTTGGTAAGCTAAATCGTGTTCCATCTTATGGCTTTCAAATGCCAAGTAATGACGTAGGCCTAATCATAAAATATTTTAAAGTTTTTCTTATGGCTCGCAAGGTCTGTGTTTATGTACAACGAAATGTTAATTTTGAAAGCAGATTACCGTAAAACGGGGTGAGATTATGCCACGTTGGGGTGGGATTATGCCAACCTAAATATTGTATTCTTTTTTTATATTGGATTTATTCTTTAGGACCAAGCCTATGTACTTATCTTTTTTTTTTAATATAGCCTATGTAAACAAACATCATGTACCATTAGGTTGTCACAATCTCAACCTGTTTGACGGTAATTTTATTTTTCAGTTTAAAGTAATTTTTCTGGTACTTTCTTTCCACTATTGTACACAATTACATACATATTTATTTACGTCTTCAGAGGCGCAGTTAAAAGACAGGGTCAGCTTTTCTTACATCATCCCATAACCAATACAATCACACAATGCCAAAATTATTATAAATAAATGTTACAATTTATATATAAAAGTATTAGAACATTTATTAACACTTTACAACAAAAATAACACTAAATAAATAAATTACTTTACGTTCTTACTCACTCATTTACTCACTCGCACGCATACATTTTTAAACACAACTTCTCTCAAAAGTAGTCTCATCCCCTCATCCACAGTTTTAATTACTTTTTTCTTTGAAAGTGCCGGAACTTTTAGTAATAATGCACTCAGATGGCAAACTGTTCCATGTTTTCGACGGGCAACAATGAAGGAACTCGAACAGAATTTTGTCTTGTGAAGGGGTATCGACAGTTTGTTTTCAGCTTAAGGGCGCCGCCTACCCGCGCGTGAGAGGGTCAAAAGCGACGAAGCTGTAGATCGACCTTGAAGCGCGCATCAAATGCCGCGTCGCCTCAACGAACTAAGCGCTGAACTAGCGTGCAAGGCTCTCACCGAACGGTTTTTACTATGGGACACTAAGCGGTGACCATATTGGTGGAAAGTCAGCAACTAAGTTGAGTGCAGGCCGCAATCTGAGTTTCACTTACATCCGGTTAGTACATTTTGAAGTACGGCAGTCTGAAAATACCGTTTTTAGCCATGTTGGAGGGCTCTGAAACAGTGTTTTTAGCGAGCATGGCGTCTTAACAATGACGTTCCGACCTTGTATATGAAGTTTATTTTATTTTCATACGTTGGCACAATGGACGCATGTGGGGAAGTTTCGTAGAAAATACCTGTTTATGAACACACTGCAATGCATTTGAAACGTGTGTTGGATGGCTAATGATTACTTACTAAGGAAAACTGATTGTAGCGGTGACGAGGTTCGAAAGAATTAAGTGTACTTCGAAACAAACAAGTTTTAGATGTTTTAAAATCAGCTTTAATGGCTGAACTTGTCACTATGTCATGACGTAACTCTTGAAACGCTACCAGCTACGCGTTGAAAGTTCGTGGTTGAAAAGCTGAATCCTGGTTTTTTTACAGTTTTTTTGTGGAAAACATTCTCATAAACTTGATAATACTTTTCCCCGTTTGATGCGTTAAAGAACTCTCTACTATTCAACGGCTCACACGCAGATATGTACAAATATTACTGAGCCGGAAGTTTTCCGAAATCAGCCAAGGAAATATAATTCACCGGAAACAAGGTCGGCGTAGCAAAGATCTGTTATATTATTCTCGGAAAACATTTTCAACAAACCTTTCTTTATATTGTGGAATACTCGCTGTGCCTGTAAATCTTCATACATTTTCACGTGGTTTTTTAGTTCACTGCACATTCCACGAAGAATCATTCAGTTGTTGTTTACAAAGGTATGTAACACACAGAAGCGGAAGGAAGATACATACAAATTTTTAATTTCACGAATATAATTTTTCGTAGCGAAATAGATTCTAAGTATATTTAATAAATTAATATAAATCATTAAAAATCATTGAATGATAAAATTTATTTTTTAAAAATTTAAAAGTATTAGTTTTTCATATATTTGTTTTTGTAACATAGTAACTTTTACATTTACATCTTATCCGTTATGTTATGTATAGGTCACGGCCGTAGAAACACTGGACTGGACACTCGCCTGGAAACTTGACCCCCTTGTTGTTGTCTGCAGTTCGCAAAGTTACCGAGAGTGTTGTACGTCTTTGGCGCTGTAATCACGGAGGTCGGGCTCAAACTCCGCTCACTTCCCTCCCACTTTTTCTAATGTTTACATTAGAAAGATAAACGATTTATAAAAACTTATTATTTTTATCAATTTATGAAATACTTCCTTAGCTCGCCATCCTTTTATTTACTTTATAATGTAAACATTGGAAAAAAAATGGGCGGAGTTTGAGCCCGACCGCCCTGGTTGTAGCGCAAAAGACGTACAACACTCTCGGTAACTTGGCGAACTACAGCCAAACATCGAGGGGGTCAAGCAAAATACATTGGTAGATAGGCGAGTGTCCAGACCTGTACATCTACGACCGTGGTATAGGACATTCTGGATAAAGTGAGAATTAAAGATTTAAACTTTGAAAAATATCACTAGGCGTTACTGCATATAAGTCAACATTACCAAGAGTTACATTATTGCTTTTATGGTTCGTAGCGACTCATCGCATGTAGTTCCGTGTATTTTTGTATATGAATATAACATTAGTGGAAGAACATCAAATGCAATCGACCTCTCTGTATTAAATATACTTTATAATATTTATTTATGATTTTATTAACATACCTACTGAATGTATAATGTGATTTAATTAGCGCCAGCACAAAATGACGCAACAGAGCCACTGAGCATCAGTTGCCGTCGGCACATGCCACTAGCTCTACAGAAGTAGTTAAAAATTCCACCGACAGGTGGCATCAGAGTTAGGTTTTCGCTGCTTAGCTTGGAAGAGAGTTTAGTTATTGTGTTCGTCCGTTGTTATGTAAGTATGGGTCTCGGATAAAAGCATTCAAAAGAATTATGACTGTTTATTAATATCACTGCAAATTATGTAAAGTCATTGGTAATCTGTGATTTGTTATATTTTGCGATCGCCAACCAGAGTATCTGAAATTACAAACAGGAATTGTATTTCTGTCTTATGCATAGAAAATCATTATTTATTGTTTCTGTTAAGTGCGTAGTCGTCGTTAATGACAGTATGCTGAACTGAACTTGAATTCTTGAATGGCGTGTGTTATGTCGTGAGTTTTTAGTGGCGGTTTTGAGTTACAAATTTTAATATACTGCACACATTTACGAGATTTGTAACTGCAATAGTGTGTGTTGTATCACAGTCGATGCACAGAAATCAGTGTTGTATTAAGATGTTAACTCGCAGGCACTTATAACTAAGATTAGTAATGTGTATAGTATAGGCCTATATTCAGCATACGCGCATTTAATGAGTATATATTGTATATAACATTTATTGGAGCAGTAAAATGTAGTTTTAAACATTGTTCAAGCCTATGTAAATAAAAGCACGTGACAATGTTTACATTTACATGCAGCGGAAAAACTGGCGGAATAGAAATTAATTAGGGTTTTTTAAGTGCTCACTTTATTCTGTATCACCTATACTACAATGTACTATACGAAACATATTGTTCTAATTGATAACCCAGTGGATATACATAAATCCATTATACCGTGAATTAATGCTTTTTTTTAATTATCTCCTTTTTCACATATTTGAGTAATTGTATTTTTAAAACACATTTATATTACCGTACTTTACGTTTATTTATGAAATTGTTACGGTATTCGGTTGAAAATATAAGTGTGAGTTTAATAATCTAGTTAAATTAATTCCGAAATAAGAATAGTTTCTATACAAATGTATTCCTCTTTCACTATAATTGATATTATTTTTTCGTTGGGCGTTTATCAAGCTATTTAACAACCTAATTATAATTAAAGTACCATGTTTTCTTTTAATTTATCACATTTCTCTTCGTCATACATGTGAACTCTGTGCCAAATATTTTGCATTTTGAAATTAAATCCTACACTCTGCTGACAAAGTATTTTTTTATTATCCGAAAATTTCTTGCGCAGAGGTTTATGGATTTTAATTTTTTTTTTCAAATCGATTATTCTTGAAATTTGGTTATTATAGAGGGCTGATTATTATCATATTACATACTACGAATATTTAAGTTTGCTATTTTAAGGATTTTGTGGTTTCAAGCTCTTATTTTGCTACAATGAGTTCTTAATTTTTTACTTGATAGCAAAACATACTACCGCCTAGTGCTGTGTAAACAGACGTACACAAATAATATACCTACCCGACAAAAAACGTCCCATCGAATTATGATGAGCAGTTCACGTTTTATCAATGATTGAGAATTCCAGTCAGTAGCTTGACATCTTAGGTTTCCATGCCCCTCAAATATTACATGTACTCAGTAACTATTACAAGCGACAATATTCTGTACTGTGAAGATTGAAAACTTGTCTGATACCAAAAACGTCTCTGTCGAACCTGAAACATAGGCCTATGTGATTGCTAGACGTACACAAGAAGAAATACTGCGAGTTAAATGTGGATCACACGGCTAAATAGATCACAGAGAAAAACACGCAGCAATAACTTTGGAAGCTTCTTTACACCATGGAACACTTTTAACCTCAATGGGTTATAATCCTACACAAACACTGTATTTTACATAATAATGACATATTATGTTTCCTTAATATTCTGCTTGATTGCAAATACTCTGGAAGAATTTACAATCCTTTTTTTTTTTTATCTAAAACAGAAACGTTGGTTTTTGAATTACGAATATTTGGGTATGCTTTAACTTCACATTGGTTGCAGTTACTTTAGAACTTTCTACAATCACTGGACTTATTTTAAGCTCGACGACAGTTACAATCCAGCACTAGTAGAAACATAGAGTATAAATGATTTGTATGTTCATATTTCGAGTACTATTTTTACTTCTATATGACAGGAATGTAACTTTAGAACTCCGTTTTAGATTAAACAAAAGAGAGGTATAGTAAGTTGGGGTAACACTGCAGCAGATATTTTCTTCCATAAAACTGCTTGAGAGCTTTCACCCAGCAAGTAAACTTCGTGGTTAACAAATTTATTTATTCAGAACATATCAGTATTCGCGAAATCATTGATCCTTCATTTGAAATGAAACTGGGCTGGGGGTTCAAAGTTGCCCTGCCCGGCACAATGTTACCCCAAGTGACTATACTCCAAACTTTCAAGTTAAATACAGAAGTGGAAAAAATTTGTATTTTGCAAATATTAGTATCTGATAACACAGCACACCCAAATCTCAGGTGTAAAATTTATATTCCTAAAAAAAATCGTTCCGACGCCGATGTCCACACTTAGTTAAACATTTTGGTATCAACCTTTAGTGCAATTCAGAATTTTGTAGTGTGGGAGTGATAGATTGTAGTTAGCGCTCAACTTCGAGGTCTGTAGTGCTGGTTAGGGGTGATACGAGGTGAGTAAGGAGCAGCGCCGGAATGAAAGGGCGGGGAAAACAAGAGATCCCCGAGAAAACCCGCCGACCAGCGGCATCGTCTGACACGATGTGAAAAAACGAGGGACAGACCCCGCGGGAATCGAGAGTTTCGTAGAATTTTTCACATAGAAAAGGCATGAAATGTGGGAAACTTGACTGAAGTGACTAACAAAGTGTGAGTTAAGCAGCGGCATGTTCCCTGTTGTTGGTTCTTTGTGCCCGAGAGAGTTTATCAGGTCGAAGTTGCGAAGTTCCCAACCACCACGTCGTCACAACAAATACAGGTGCTGTACAAGCGGCGAACGCCTAATTAAAATTCTGGCTTTTAAGTGACCACTTGATGAAAGTGTAATCAGATGTGGAGGGCTGAGCGAATATCCGGCGACCTCAGCGGAAGTTGCGTTGTCGAGGGAGGTTTCTTCGTGCCTAGACTGTGCTCTCGCACCACGCCACAGGTTTCCTTCCTACCGTCGTGTGGGGGTCCCGCCTAAAGTTTCCTCCACCGTCATCTCCCTGTAGGCCCGGCGGCGGGCGATATATCACTTAGCGCAACGACGTCGCCGTCCTGAACATTCTACTCTAAAACTCTACCTCTTGTGTGAAAGCGCCCGCTGCCTTGCTGCACGCGTCGAGAACTTTATTGAAATACTTTTTATTTCGCGAGAAGGTCTGCTTAAAGGGGAACTGAAACTGTTAAGGGGGAGTGCTAGACAATTTCATTGTATTTTCAATTTTTGAGCCATTCAAATTGTACTATCAAAAATTTATCTTCGACAAAGCATAGGCTATATTACTGGTAAACTGCATAACATAAATAATAATGGAATCTTTCAACAATTTGTCATGCCGAATCATTGCAAGGAAATTTTTGAAAGTTAACCTATACTTCGCTTGCAATGATTCTGCATGACAAATTGTTGAAAGATTCCATTATTATTTATGTCAATAAGTTTACCAATAATATATAGCCTGTGCTTTGTCGAAGAGAAAAATTTTACAATACAATTTGAATAAATGCTATGGCTCAAAACCTGAAAATACAATAAAATTGGCTAACACTCACCCTTAAGTGTGCCACCTACCCCGAGTTTAAAATTCTCTGCAGTGTATTCGTAAATTGACCTACGTATATTTAACGAAACTATCCCACAAGTGCCCACTGTGTCAGTGTACGAAAAGAAAATACACTTCAAACAATGACGAAATATGTATACTCATTTTCATATAAGTTTGGCTAAATTTGACAGCAAGTTATGGGCAATAATTTGTAATTATTTGTGATTTGTAGCACTACACAAGACAAACATTGCAGTACAAATGCTGAAATGGACATTTCAGGTTCATTTTATAGCTAAAAATGTCTTGTATTGTGAAACAAATTACAAAATAGTAAAAATTATTGCCCATAACTTTCTGTCAAATTTATCCAAACAGAGTATACTTTCAAATCATCACGTCAATTAGAAAAATAATTTCGTATGCCCAGAAAATTACCAAAACAAGCTTTTCCAACCTGATAAATCTGAAGAAATCTTCACAGTTTTCGTACGAAGCTACTCTAGAAACATGCAATTGACTTAGCTTAAAACCTTTCACGTATAAAACGATGAGATCACCACTGAAAGTGTCAGTCAGGCAAGTGATCTACGACACCACGCACGCAGTTTCAGAGCCGATTTCACAGTCATTTTGAGGAAATCTAATGACTCTCTGAGTGAACTGTGAGGAATTTTCATTTCAAACACGAAACGTTAGTGAAATTTAAGGAAAAAGTAAGGATTTCTTAAGGTGTCCTCAGAACTTCCTTTACAATTTCTCAGACTGCAAATCAATCATGGCGGCCGTAAATTGTGGATATAATGCCACATGGAGGAGAGTAATAATCTTATTTGAAATTTATTGGTAATATTTTAGAGGAGGAACAATACAATGGCGTAAATGAAAGACTGCACTGGCATCTACAAGACAATTTATATTCGTAGCACATTTTTACATGAAAGCGATGTCGTGTTTTTTTACTTTCACTTTTGTTATTAAACAAAATGGTTACGATAACGTTTTATAAAAAAATTGTTACGATAACGTTTTATAAAAAAATAGTTACGATACCAGCTTATAAACAGAATCATCAACGTATTTTTTTAACATTTTTATTTTGCATTTTTTCAACTTCACAATATGCGAAACACTAAATATAAATTAACAAATCCCTATCATGCAAGTTTTGTGCATAATAAATGGAAAATAATATACATTTTAGCTACATTCGCATGTAGATGCACAAAGAGAAATAATTTTTCTCACGAATAATGTGGTAACACTTTACATCAACTGAGATATCTCAGTTTCCTGACTGCGCAATGCAAACGAAAATTTCTTAGATTTCACTCCAGTTCTCCTTAGTTTCACCTTTACCTCAAGATTTTCCTCACTTACTCTGCAGTCCACCCTCAGTATCTTGAGGTAGGCTAGATGCCATACCGCACCAGATGAGCCGGTCGACATCGCTATTTACGTCGTGCCTCTCTCACACAAACACACGACCAGTAGGCGAGCCCCTTAAAGGTACTCTACACCGAAAAATTTGTAATTTTATAACTTTATCAAACATTTTTCAATTCTTACACACCCCATTCTTAGTCATTAAAAAAAAAATGGTTCCATAGTTTTCATACAAGAGCATGTAAAAATAGCGGTTTCACTACTTTTGCCACGTACGCAAAGTAAAAACTATTCAAACTATATTATGAAATAATTCCAATTGAAAGTAAATATATTAGGCTACATATTTAAACCTTTGTAATTGAACGTAAAATTGTATGTATTAAAATATTCTTGAATATATCAAAATTATTGCATATATTTAAGCGCCTGTATTTTTAAGAGCAATTTTATGTGAAATAACAAAGGTGTTATTCTGTAGCTTAGTAAATTTACTTTCACTATCAATTATTTCGTTCATATCGTTTGAGTAGTTTGTACTGTGGGTAAGCAACAAAAATATATAATAAGTAAGAGCTGGACAGCGTTTGGTACAGTTATAAAATCGCGAATTTTTCGGTGCACAGCTCTCTTACGGCTTCCTTGGTTTATTGACTTTATATTTGCTTACTTGTAACTAAATTATATGACTTAATTGTGAAAATCAGAGTAAGTAAATACTTAACAGAATATTTTAACCTTAAGAGCGATTACTGTTATCTATATTTACTAAGTGAGACTGAAGTAAACAAATAATTAACTTTTGTCCAGTTACGATTACGCAGATAATAACAGTAAATATATGTAAACATACTCTAGCTCCGAATGAGAGGTTACAATCGGGGAATGTTAGTCGCTGGAAGTCCAGATGACAATCTGTTTCTGACTGACGAACCTGCAGAACTCACTAAATAACTGGTAATATGCAGATGAAATTCCCTGAGAAAAATGGAAAGCACATTTATATCAGTAGCATTTAGTTACTAAAACAATCAACATGGTTTCACTAACTTCAGTTGCTCGTTTTTGACCGAAGTGATTGAAAGGAAAAAAAAACACCAAACTAGTTATTTCTCGCTTATTCAAGTCTAGAGCGCAAATGTGATCTTAAACTAACTGTAAATACATTTTCTATTTACTACGCAATTTTATTTGTAAATAATTAACATAGTATTTATGTTAACAGTGAAATTTAATTAAAAAAACACGAATTTAAGGAAACTTCCCTATTAAGAGAAGCGCTCATCTGGTAACTGATAACCAATTGTAAACTTCATTTTAACAATAATTTTTCAATACAATTGTAAAAAATTAAATTAGTTAATGATCAGTCCAGGCGTTCTCGAAATGCATACTAGCTTTAAAACGTTTTTAAACTCATGTCGAACATTTACATAATAAACAAATTTTAACTGTGCCTACTAACGTTTAACAAGACGTTTCCACTATACGGTAGCTGAATAAAAACAAAAGCCCGTTTTCCAGAAAACACGAATCAAAATAAGAAGTCGCAGTATAACCCTGCAGAGGTAGGCAATTCGTCTGCCACACGACGCCGCCACGCGAATGAAGAAGACAACATGTGAGTATGCAACCGGTATGTAGGAGACGGTGGTCTTTGTTGCTGGCAAGTCAGTTTGTGCCTATATTTACCTGGGTAAGCACGGAACGGTTCAAATGAGCATAGCTAACCGACATGCTTCTCATGTACGGAGCAGCAAACACTAGTGCACGGCAAGCAATGGAGTTGTACCAGCTGCGCTATACAAGGCGTCGTCAACCCTCCAGTGCGACGTTTGTTCGGCCGCATCATAGGTTGCGGGACGAAAGCTCGACGATAGTGACAAGGCCGAATGCTGGATCACCTAGGACAAGACGGACGGCGGCATATGACGAAGACGAGCTACGCCGTGTGAGGCAGCAACCAGCAAATAGTTCACGTGATGTGGGCCGCGCTATGGGTGTTGGCTATTCAACGATCCTACAAGTTCTGCACGAGAATCAATTGCATCCTTACCACGCAAGAAAGGTTCGTGTTCCTAGCAATCGTGGCTATGCGCCACGTGTTACCTTCTGTGAATGGTTAGTTCAAGAAAACAATACATGGTCATA
Organism: Medauroidea extradentata; assembly: GCA_003012365.1. NCBI lineage: Eukaryota > Metazoa > Arthropoda > Insecta > Phasmatodea > Phasmatidae > Medauroidea > Medauroidea extradentata. The sequence goes on along the minus strand of PNEQ01116949.1, from coordinate 11,919 downwards.
CTTCAAATCAACTGTGATCTACACAGATGCGGCACATTTCACCAGGAGGCATTTTCAACTAGAGGAACATCCAAATCTTAGCCCACCACGATTCCCGCCGCATGCACCCTATGGGCAACCAAGTGCGCTACAGTGTCAACACGTGGACTGGCATTGCCAACAATCATCTCTTGGGACCTTATTTACTACCTGAACATCTCAATTTAGTAAATTACTTAACGTTCTTGAATGTTGTATTGCCGGAATTTCTAGAGGAAGTACCATTGGCAATTCGCTGCACCATGTGATTTCAGCACGATGGGGCACCACCACATTTTTCTACTGTCGTATGCCGCAATCTTAACACCAAATTTGCAGGTTGCTGGATAGGCAGAGGAGGGCCCATCATTGGCCGGCTCGATTTCCAGACCTGACTTCATTGGATTTTTATGGGATCAAGCTAACTTCCTGATTTACGACATGCATGTGACTAGCCAAGAAGTTCTCGTGGCAAGTGTGATAGCCGCACTTGATTGTGTTCATGCTATACCAGACATTTATGCACGAGTCCAGGCAAACTTGATCCGCCGTTGCCAGCTGTGTGTTGAAGTGCGGGGACGACAAATCGAACACTTATTGTAAATACGTATTGATGTTCATAAATACGTATGTATTGCGTGCAAATGCATTGCTTCTATTTGTGCTTTGTTTCTTGTTATGTAATGTACACGTGATCTCTCTTAATCTAACTATTAAGGCAGTGGTTGGTGTCTGCAATTACCGCTAGCCAGTGTGTTTTCTCAAGATTTATATCCTTCCTCTTTCATTTCGCCACTGCTCCGTTTCAACCTCATTTCAACATCATCAGCTCTCAATAAATTGCTATTAAAGAGGTTTATGAGACGAATGTAAGTTAAGTTCCCACGTGTGAGGCGCGAAAACCGGTGGATGGTTAGGTCGACTTTGCTACACGTGACGTACTAATTGGTGCGCAGTATTTTTCTAGTATTAATTTTTTGTGGCACTCTGAGTCGTGACTGTACAGTTTTATTTTTAGGTATATCATATACCTCATAATTTCGACTTAAGTAGGCTGTTTGCGTGTCTTTGTTCTTATGAATTCGAATCGGACTTTTTCGCTGACGTTTGTACAAAAGAATGCTGAATTTAGCTTCTTCGTGATGCCTCAAAGTCATTATTGTAATAAGTGTGTGTTATTTTTGTGTATATCCGGGTTGAGAATATCCTTAGCAGTTTCGCGTAAAAATAAAACGAAATAACTTTGCCCCCTACCCCTACAGCATTGTTCATCTTTAAGACACCTGTTAGTTTTTATTACGTCACCAAAATCTCGCTACTGTATTCAATCTACCCATTCAATGCTGCAGTTAGCATGGCACAGATAGCCCTGTTCGTGGTCGAGAGATCAGACCCCTTGCCTCCCACCAAGGCTATCCGGGTTCGATTCCCGGCGGGGTCAGTCCCTGGATTTTCGCATGTGGGAATCGTACCGGACGATGCCGCTGGTCGGCGGGTTTTCTTGGGGATCTCCCTTTCTCCCCGCCCTTTCACTCCGGCGCTGCTCCATACTCATCTCATATCACCCCTCACGAGCGCTGAATAGCTTGATGTTTAGCTTGACTAAAATGTCTCTTTCATTCCTTAGTTGACATAACGCACGTACATTGGACAGATTTCGAATAAACTTGTACCAGCCTAAGTTAGCTCTGCGATTCAACTCAACGACTTAGTTAAATTACAACACAAAAATTAAACTGCCAGTAAAATACTTCAGGCAGGCCCAAGAATTAGGTGGCTTGTGTCCTGGGGAAGTTAAACTAAACCGCCTGACCTCCCTTACTGGATTTTACTGTTAGTTTCAACATTTCTAGCTATATTGCACAGAGACGACACAGCCAGCTGTTAAGAGACAGCTGGTCAACCTTCGTAACGCGCGCCATCCGGATAGGAGAGGGCGGACGTGGGGTGCAACTCGCAAGAAGTTAATTTTTTTATTTTAAATAAAAAATTAATCACATTGAAAGTTATAAACTTTGTAACTCAACTTATTTCGTTATAGACGCAAGATAATTTTTCTCTCGTATCTTTAACACGCTGTTGTTATTATTGTGCAGATGGTGCTGGAGTTTAAGGTTGCCTCCCTGGACAATTGCCCTATATGTCCAGTTATAACACGAGACTGACTGCGTGTCAATTTAGTGCTCCTCGCATAGAGGCGGTATTATGCTTGCCACGTGCACAAATGTCACTCGTATTGCTACCTTTAATATTACCTAATTTATGTTCAACGTGAATTCAACACGGCAGACATAGCGTGTTAACTACGAAAGACTGGGTAATCTACCTTCCCACTGTGTAACTGCGGAGAAGTACAAGGTGTCAGGCATATAACTGAGGAATACTCAATAAGATAATTAAATACTGTACCTGAGATTTTCTTCGCGCCGGCTCCACTACATAGTAAACCAGATGATGGTCTGTAAAAATGTACATACGTTTGTTACAAAATATAAGAACGTCCGTATATTGCTAACGTGCCAAACAGCATTTCTATGAATAACTACCGTAAACTGGGCTTACATTGCGCCATAAAAGGGTGATTTTATGCCTCGTAAAATGTTTGTTTTGGTGCTGTTCAGCAGACTATTTACAAATATTATATGGATGTAATATATTGAGTGTCACATAGTCGCACCTGTTGCCACAATGTAATCCTGGTTTACGTTTACTTAACTTGCATCATGCACTTTACATCTAAATAAGTACAGCACAAATATGCGACACTTAAAATGTAAAAATAAATCATGTTAATAATTATTCCTTGCTGTTTACAATTTAACACTTAACAAGTCTCTAATGACCTCGCTGTCGACGATACGTAAAGCCCAATTACCTACCCAACAACACTTAGCAACAATTCTATAAAGATACATAATCAGAATCTCAAAAATGATTCAAGTAAAACTGGAGTTGCAATAATCGGTTTTATCCGTCGGTTACTCATCCGTCCGTCAGTCACGTGACCTTTTAGCCAATCAGAAGCCTAGAATATTCCCGTCCGTCGAAAGCAAGGCAATATCTAGCTTGACTGGATTCAGTTTCTTGGACATACTCCATTGCGATGTAAATGACTGCCAAAGAAAACTAAAGGTAATGGAAAAACATAAATAAGCAGAGTATGCTTTAGTCAATAAGATACATACAAAACATAAAATTCCATAAATGGAATCGGTTCAGATAAAAATGACAAATGGATAAGAAATTAAAAATAAAAATCGAAAGTCGAAAGAAAAACCCAAGACACCACCAAGGCAGAGAACCCACGTTTGAGGTCTGCTTTGGCAAAAAGACAAACAGAAAAAATGTGTGACCAAAAAATAAAATACGACATACCAGTGAGGCGAAACAAAACCAGTAGGAGCCTATTATATCATGCACGAACAGAAAACAACATGCGACACAACGATGAGACGAAACAAAGCACTGTGCAGACAGCAGAACGACATTTCGGGGACTGGAGTCTGTTCCCGTCATCAGGTAGAGACACATAGGGTTCAGGAACACTGACATTGCGACTGATGTCACCGTTTTCTTTGACAGTCATCTATATCGCAATGTAGGCTACTATGTCCAAGAAACTAAATCCAGTTGTGCACTCCCATTGCACAGTTCTTTCAAAGATCAAGATCTAGCTTATGAAGGATGACTACGGCCATGACATTTTCGCGGAAAGAATTCTGCCACACTTTGTTTCAGTGGTTTATGTACACATCTGCAGCTCTGCTTCGTGATTATTGGCAGATTATCATTGTGAAGTGACGTCTCTCATTTGACTGTGACAATCATAGTAAGGTTAATGCAATACCTCACGTCTGTGATTTGCGGTTAAAACACCAGACACGCGACAGTTAAAACATCCAATCACTGACTATTTAGCAGAATCACAGATGTGCACTTAAGTCACTGAACCAAACTGGGGCAAAATTATTTTCGCGAAAACCTCATGGCCTTACGTTGCCTTCAAAAGATTGCGACAATATTGTCAACGGTTTTATTTTAATAAGAAGGTTATGATGTTCGTCTCATATAATTTTTTTGTGTAGTGCTGAAAATTCATCTTTAAAATTCAAAAGAAGTAATTAAGAGTACGGAAAAAATTAAAATGCAAGACGAATTCATTTTCCTTACTTACCGCTCAGAAAAATAACAACGTAAAATGCTCATCAGTAAATAATTTATGTTCGCAAATTTCCTTCGTTGTGAATAACAACAACGGTTGCAATTATTAGCCGCCATAGGTTAACTAAAAATCTGTAAAAATAAAAAATAAAACTGTTCAAGGTAATTTTTCTATCCTACAGAAGATTTTCTGTGTTAACATTGACAGCATTGCAAACTTAACGAATAACAACTAACACGGATTGTTGTGTATCGCTGGATTTGCATACGTACGGAGTGTGGACGAGCGGACAACTGACGGATACAACTGAAGAAGCAACATTTAGAAGCCTTCGAATTGTCCCCTGTTTAAACAAACCATGTATCTGGCACGGCGTGCAAACGATAATAAAACAATGTTCGGAGCAACGCGGTGTCTGAGAGGCGAGATGTAATACGGTTTCGACTGGCATGTTAGCGAAAGGAGAATGAATCAAACTAATGAAGACACGGACCGGCCAAGTCTGAAACTGTTCCCGCGTATTAACGCAGCTACGTGGGGGTCGGGGTGTCCCTCCCCAGTTTGTCAGCGTTACCAAGATTTATGGCCCGACGCACCATCATTTACCGAAGCGTGATGGCAGACTGGTCCCACACTCGCCGCGGACAAGCGACGACACACGGCGCTGCCACTCGTTGAACGCTGGAACCATGGAGAGTATCCTGCATACAAGCACGGTTCCAGTCATCAGTTTTAGGGGAGGGGATTACAAAATAACTGATAGCCTTTGGATCATTCGTATGTACATTCTCAGACATTGATGAGAAAATAGCCGTGAACCAAAATTGCCTTGTCCAATGCGGGGTAACTTCGTCAGTCACAAAATACTACTTTTGGGGACATTTAATAAAAAATTGATGATTGGAGCCAAATGCAAATAAAAAAAGTTTCATAAGTTTAGATTAAATTTGAATTGTTCTTCCTTAAACTTAAAAAAAATAAATAAATAAATAAATAATTGAAATATTCTGAGTGCGACAAATATACCCTCTAGGGTCAAAAGTTGCTCCTGTTTAGGGTACACGAATTATTCAAATTGAGTTTGTACGATTTGAGTGGAGAAAAGGGCTCATGTATCCCATTTATATTATTTTTGCATTCTTTGAGAGAGGAGGGATCACTTCTGTCACCCTACCCCCTTCCTTTTCTTAAATTCATTCCTGTCTGCATACCGGATGTGTTACGTGTAAACATAAGACAGTGTCAGTTTTGAGACTGCAGAGGTTAAAATTAAACTGCACTTAAACTCGGCGGAGTATAAGATAGCAACCAAAATTTACCGCCATGATTGCAGTGATTCAAATTTAACTGCTCTTAATAACGGCGGAGCACAAGATGGCGATCTAACCTGGTCTTAATGATTGCAATTACTGAAACTAAATTGCACTAAAAAGGTGGGGTACGATAAGGCAACCTTAAATTTAATTGCTCTTAAACACGTCGAGGTATAAGATTACTATTAAATCTTACATTCAGGACTGCAGCTGCTAAAACTAATCTGCACTTCTAAACGGCGTGGAATAATGGGGTATCTTAACTGTACTTTAACGTTTATACTGGCTACAATTAAACTGTACTTAAACACGTCGTGGCATAAGATCGCAATTAAACCTTACCTTCATGACTGCAGGCTGATAAAATTAATCTGCACTTTTAAATATCGTGGTATAACATGGCACCTTAATCGTACCTTAAAGACTGCAGTGGCTACAATTAAACTGCGCTTAATCACAGCATGGTATAAGATGGAAAACTAAAATTACAGAACACAACAGTCTTATTTTAAAACCACATGTTGCCGCTATGTTGAACTTTCTTCATTTATTCAAAATTCAAGAATATACAAAGTGTATCTGGAAGAATGATATTAGAGGCTTCTTTAATACCTTATCTTCTATTATGCAGATTATATACAAACAAGTAAGGCCAAATCTCTATATATAAAATGAAGCATCCCACTCATTCATTCGTTCACTCATCAACGCACAGCCCAAACCGCTGCTTGGCTCACGTGTGTTACTCGTAGCAGATAATATTTGCTTTAATAAAAAAACACATTTGTACACCAGATTGATAGTTAAGTCATCAAGTGTATGAATGACAGAGCTGCTAGTCGAGTTAACTCTGCAGCCGGATATGTGGCTATAGGTGTCCACACGAAAAGCTGTCTTTACTTTGTCCATTCTACTAACAGCGAAATCGCCTTGGCCCTATTTATGGTCACAGTAAAGTTGACGTTGTGGAGCAGTTATAGACTCTTAAATGTAAGAGGGAAATTCAATGAAATACGTCAATTACGTGGAATCAAGACTGATTTCCTTCGAGCACAACCAATGGCGATGGTGGCCTCAATAACGTACTTGTTTTTTCAAAACCTTCACTTAATTTAAGTGGCAATCAGGAATTTCGGCTGGATAATGTTTCGCAGAAATATGAACGTATTTGATGCCCCAACATTGAAGTTAGTGACGTGGTATATGTGGGCTGACGCTTTCGAAGAACTTTAGTAGATAGTGGACTGCATAATCCATTTTCATCACTTTTGAACGACTTCAACAAGATGGCATCAATTGCATCTGCCTTGCAATTTTTGTGTTTCGGAATTGCACATTTACACAGCGTTTAACGGAATTTTAACCAAGAACCTCCGGAAAATAGACCGGAGTTACAGAGAGCTGCGCCACATAACGTCAAAATTATTAATGAAAACTAATTTTCAAAACATAGAACTGAAGAACGAAACTCCTTTAAAATTTATTTTTCACTGGTATTACCTGCCTTTCGGGTTTACAAACTAGGTTTTCTTCTTAATAATTAAGTTGTCTTATAAAATAAAAAAATTTGAATGGCTATTTTAGGTACTTACGTAAGCATCATTCTGACGCGAACAACGCATCTATATCTCTACTGGTTAGATAAATATTACCGACTTATACAAAACTAATTTAATCCCTTTTCACCCCTTCAGGTGTCGGGTTCCGAAAAATTTTAATTTCAAACCTTAAATATTTATTCAAGTATCCAAGTGAAGTGAAAAAATCACGACGATAGCTCATTCAGTCGAAGCAAAATCGAACAATCATTAAAAAAACACATATCACCCCTGTACAGTACTGAGAGTTCGAATTTTGAAAAATCTTAAAACCTCATTGCTGCCAGTTACCAAATCATCATTCTGAAGCAAAAATAAACTGAATACATTGATGGGTTCGATATATATAGAAGATTTACCTAAAACACATACCAGGGTTTTTATCTCCTAAGAGATTGAAATTCTAAAAATCCTTAATCACATTTTGTACAACTTTACTGGTGTCTCGTGAACGCGAAAAACATAATAACCCGCTGGGTTCATGATATTTCGACGATTATTTGAAAACACATTTCACCACTTTTCACCCCTTTTTACCTTCTTAGGTAGAGAGTTTCGAAAATTCGTGAAATTACTTTTCAGGTATTTGAGGAAACATAAATATCAAGCAAAAATCACGTGGATATATTAAAGATCAATGTTGTCGAAGTAATTTTATCGGCTGTAAAACGAAAACACATTTACCCTTTATTACTTCTTAGGTGACGAATAAGGAAAATATATTTAAACGTTATTTTAAATAATTACATAAGCATCGATCTGAATCAAAGAACATTATGATATCTCGATTAGTTCAATAGACAAAGAGGAACAATCGAAAACATATTTCACGTATTTGCATCCCTTTTACTACCACATGTAGAAACGTCTTAGAGTCCTGTCATAGTTAGTATAACCAATTGAAGTAAATGTTACGACAATAGTCAATATATTTTCATATCATACTATTCATAAAAAACATATTTTGCCTTTTTTACTGCTTGGGGGTTGAATTTAAAAAAAATCCTAAAACTGTTTTTGGGTATTTACGTAAGCAACATTTTGAAGTAAAAACCAACCATGTATGCCGAAGGATTCGATAGATATCGATAGATATTCGGAAACACTTTTAAGGGTTTTTCACCCCCTTACATGTTTAATTTCGAAATATCCTTAAATTAGCTAATACGCATTTTTATGTGTGTCCTATTAAAGTAAAACCACGTTGATAGGCCGTCGGGTTCGAGCTCTATCGATGTTTCTTCGGAAACACATTTCACCCATTTTCACCCCTTTAAAGGTCGAATTTTGGAAAATTACCATCTAAGTGCTCGCCTACGACCTGAGAGGAACCCACACAAAAATGTTCACGATTTTAGGTCCAGTTGTTTAGGCTGCAGTTTGATATGTTAGTCAGTCAGTGAGTGTTCATCTTAATATATAAAATGAAGTGTCCTGACTCATTCACTCACTCACTCATCAACGCACAGCCCAAACCGCTGGAGCTTGAACCATGAAATTTTGAGGGAAACTTCCCCTTGCCCCGTAGCACTTAACTAAGAATGGATTTTTCGAAATTTGATAACTAAGGGGGTGAAAAGGGATGAATGTGTTTTCAAAGAATTCCTGATATCTCATTAACCAGGAAATGTATCATTAATTTTTAAACTGCATAATATTGCCCAAAAAATTGCATATTGGCGATTTTTAGATTTTGCGAAATTCGAAAATTTAGGGGGTGAATAGTCGTAAAATGTGTTTTTCAATAATCTGTGATTTCTACTAAATCATTTCAGATTGTAAGGACACTTTTTTCTTTAAAATGATTCTTAAGTAACTCTCATTTAAAAAATAATTTTCCATTTTTTTTAAATCCGTCCTTGAAAGCTCTTAAAAAATAAAACGTGTTTTTAATTAATCCCACTCATCTCCTAAACCAGTGGAAATATTGAAATGTTTTTTGCTTTAAAATAAATCTTACGTAAATATCAATAAAAGTTATTTCAGTATTTTTCGAAATTCATCCTTTAAAACTGTTTTTAAAAAAATGTGTTTTCAAATAATCATCTGTATTGCTTATACCCGTCGAGATATCAAGATTTTTTTATAAGAATGAAGTTTATGTAAATATCTACCAAAAAATTCAGGATTTTATGAAATTCGAAAATTAAGGATGTGAAAAGTAGTAAAATGTTACAGTCTCCCGAAAAAAGAGAATGATCACGGAGAAATAACTTAACAGTCGTTTCTTTTTGCCAACCTACTCATAAATAAAACCTCTTTGGACTGTAGCCTCTACGTACGAAAGTATTATCACGGCCTGCCTTTAAGCATTCACTCAGGTATTGCATAAAGTTTGTGGTGTGGGAGGGGTATGGTTACGGGTTCGTATCCCGTGCAAGACATTGAGATGGGAAATACTACGACATCATACGAGCATATTGCGCGCGCTCTTTACACTGAGCTAAGACAATTTATAGTTCACTGTTATTGAGTACGCTAGCTGTTAAATGCCTTCATCACATATTTTATCCAGAGTTACTGTTTTCATTACATAATGTCACGTGGGCAAAGCCGTCGCCGGACAGTTATTTTATAGAGAAATAAATATGAATTAAAATCAAAGAAGTTCTGCAATTAAAGTACGCTCAGCGAAGTGGACTGGATAAGACTGTTGGAATTTGTTCTTTTAAAGATATACAGATAATAAAGTAACAACATCAATTAATACGTAATTAAAACTTAGTTACTCTTTTCTATAGTACACGCGGGCGAAGCCGCAAAAGGACAGCTAGTTGTTATGTATAGAGATAGACTCTATAAAATCTTCCTTGTTTTAACGTAAATTGAATTACACCTGCTATCACTTCAATTCCGTTAGCACGCAAGGTGACTTAGGAACACTATAATATTATTACAGTAAAATTTTCCATTATCGCCAACTGTGAGTAAATATAAGGTCATGTGGATATTTATTATTCGGAATTTATTGCAAGTAAATTTCTTTAATCATGGCTAACACACATGTGTACTAAATGAAACTCTCCCCACGTGTCGATAGCCACCTCCGTTTACGTCACTCAACTACACCCTGAATTGTAATATATATCGTGCTTCTAAACTAAAACCGCCAGTATTCCCCTAACCCTTCAGTAATGATACAAAAGTGAACTATTTCCGCTTAAAAGATTTCTACCACAAACATTTTTAAGAGTTAAAAAACGTTGTCATCCTTAGTAGCACGCCTTATTTTGATATCGTGCAAAGCACAAGTGAATGACCTATTGCCTATAGCTGAAGGCGCGCTGTAAAACACACTCTTGACAGAACTGCATTGTGTAAGCCATGCAACGTGACCAGAAGTGAATATTTATCAAGACAGTTTTTCACACACAAATGCATTGTATCCTCACTTTTAAAATGTGGTTTTATAAAACTGTAAGAGTTTTGTTTACGTGCCATCTTCTCTGCGGACGTTGGCAATCATCGCAGCTATTTTAAGTTAAGAGGAGTCTTCACCGGTGTCGAATTTCGAACTTCGTCGCGTGAGAACAGCGTAGCGATAAGAGCCAGTGACCCAAGCATGGTGAGAAGCACGCCGCATCTATCCGCAGCTCATCAAACTGGCGTGCAAGATTTTCGTTGTAGTATTTTTCCTACGGTACTTTACGGGATGATCACAATTTTATTTTTGAATACTATGACGCAAAGACCAACACATGCCTCTCGCTTTGCACTTTACGAATTCAGGTAACATTTTCGGAGTTACAGCAGTCTGAGAAACCCGTTTTTAGTCATTTTAAGAAGCCCGAAAATCATGTTTGTAACAAGTATGCTGAATTTTTGAGAACATAGAAGCATAGTTTCAAGTGTGTGTTATTTCCGTAGATAAACGGAATGTAAATAAGTTAAGCGGTATCGCGTGTAAAATAATCCACGTGCCACATTGCGACGCCATCCAGGCGCCAGTCGAGGACTCCTCTTAAGGTTAATCAAGTTAGGAGAAATCATAGATATGTGTTTGTATCAAACATTGTTAGTGTGGACGATACTTGACATTACATTTTCTTCTTATAAAATTATTAGTAGGGGAGCATACGTAGAAAAAAAGGGCTCTGTGGCAGCTTTTGTGAAGAAATGTTGGGAATAGTTTTGTTTCATCAAATACTACCGTAGGCTGAATAATTTTGATGGTGGCACCTTTAATTCTGTTGTGTTAAATTTCTGTGATGTTAGCAATATGGCCGTTTAAAAATGTTTAAAATGTACATAAAGTTGTTATTTGTGGTTGGATTTTTAAGTTCAAGGTATCATTTTAAAGAAAAGTTTTAGCTCTACAGAAAATGTCTAAGCGTGTTTTGCGCTTAAGTTAACGGTTTTTGATTTAAGACTGAAAAACATGGTTTTAACCAAAAATTGGTGTTTCGAGGAGTAAGTGCCGAAATTAATTGCAGATTCAATATAAAGAACATTATTTGCTTGAAATAAATCAGTATCCAAGTGTCCGTGTTGATAATAAAATATAGATACATTACATGGTAAATACACAAAAATCCTTAGTGCAATAGAAACATGAAACAAGTTGATAATAATTCCCTATGAAAGTACCATTCTGTTCGGATATATCATAACTAGTGTCTAAGAATAGATATTTAAAACATTTGCATAAGTACAGTATGTATATGCTACATATATATGTACGTAATTACCTTATAAATTGTCTTCCGTGAAATCATCTTCACTGTCAGAGTCTATGACTTCCAATGAACTACTTTTAAATGAATTGCTACAAAGTTCGTCACTACCTTCACAAACACACATATCTGTACATGGCAGATTGCTTGCTAAG